>CM051362.1:5851496-5976496 GCA_028015245.1 Cardamine occulta | reverse complement strand
ACCAAAATATTACCCTTATCATATGAAAGGTGTATGTATATTAAAGAGCCTAAGATTCCTGAATAGTGGGGCATATAAGGTAAGTGTTGATCTGTCATGTTGTGGGGTTTTCGATATGCCATCAGATTTTAGCGTAGGTATATATGATCCCGAAAAAAACTCTTTTCTCTAATTAACTTGTATAAATACTCAACTCGTTACTAGGGGGCAAATGTGCGTTTTCAACCAGAATGCAATGATGCGCCAATTCTGCTACTAATTTTTTCAACATCCAAATTTAGTTTTTAATTAACCGGAGCATGTGACCCTACAATTTCCTTAGTGGGTCGGCCACTGTATAAGTAACAAAATGTAATTTAATATATCATGAGTTACATTATGCTAACATATGCGGTTGGTAACACCTAATACATAAAACATTGGGTTTCAAGGTGTGTATTCATTCAGAAGAATCAATCTTCCATCGGCAAATGTCAAATGTGATGAATTAGGACTATATTTAATAAAACGAAAAATACAGGTTGCAATTGGAGTATATAGCAGAGAAAAAGATGGAATTTTGTCCAAAATTTGGTTTATGACATACATATTTACTCACATAATTATAACATCTTCACAGAAAACCCTTTCATCAAGAAAATAATAATAACTTATTCATTGCAAGAGCATACCAAGATCATTATTTTAACCGTCTTCCCATATGTATATACATTTTTATGTTCTTAGAACTTATAAGACTTATTGACAAGTGTGATTTTTAAGCATAAATAATCTTGAAATTCTGACAAAAAAAAAACTCCGAACAAATAGATACAGATTAATAGTTAATATACTTTGACATACATTTTTTAATAGTACATATAATTGAATCAAGTTTCTTAAACTTTTCCTCATGCACCACTATTATTTTATTCAAACTTGATTGGAACTTTTAGTGCAGTGATCTTGAACTCAGACAGAACTCAGGAGGGGTATACTAACATTCTGATTCGGAAAAAAAAAAAACCATTATGCGGTTTATATAAGGAATATTATATCCAAATCGCATTCTGGTTTTTTAAATCGCCCGTATCCTCGTATGGCACACATATCTCATTAACATCAGTTGACTTATGGAAGCAAATTATATTTAAAATGAATAATTTTTGGTGGATAAATTAATTTTATTTAAAATCTAAAAAATGTTGCATTTGGTTTGCTTTTTTATTCGTTTTGTTTGGTTTGGAGATATATGAAATCCGCACGGTTATTAAAATCATTTATTTGATATATGTTCGGTCTAATATTTCAAACGACCCACTTGTACTTTTTACGTCATTAATTATGTTACAAAGACATTTTCTTTAGTCTACTTACTTTATAAATAATTTAAATTATTGACAAAATAATCAAGGATATTCTTTCAGTAAGGCTCTCTTAAAGTATTTTAATCACTCCAAAGAAAGAAACTTTTAAAAAGGAAGTTATCCACAATACTTGCCGATCGACAAGACATTATAATTGATTGGTCCATTTGTCTTTTATGAACTGACAGTTGTTTGGTTACTTCTTTTGGATTTCTTAATATGTGGAGTATTTTAATTTATTAATTGAACATCTATAATTTGGACTAATTATTATTATTCAATGAAACACCCCACAAGAAAACCCCTTTTCTCTGTTAAAGTAAAGAACAAAATTCACTCTCTGTAAATCCTTTCTTTAATGGCACAAACCATTTCTTCGTCCCAACCCTTAAATTCTTCATAAACTTCTAACTTTTCCCTACTTTTAAATCACAAATTTTGCTGGGAATTCTTGAATTTATCCTCTCTTTTTTGGCTTTTTACTTTTTTTTTTTTTGGGGTGTGTTTGTGTTTTATCACGATATGCACGTGGAAACCCAGAAGGTAAAATTTATTTCTGCTGATTCTTGTATGCTCCCAAGAGGCCTTTTGTTATTATTTATTATAAAGGCTGATTAGCAAGTCCTTTGCTTACATAATCCACATATATAATAATAACATCCATTTATGTATATATATGTATGTATATATGTAGATGTGGCCTATCTGTTGGTGATGTGCAATTATATAATCATTGTTATTTGGGGTTTTGTACAATCTATCATTAACTTGTTTCACTCAAATCATCATCTCTACCTTCTCTCTTACTCCTCTGTAACAATCCTATCTTCCCTCTTTTTCCTCTTTAGGTTTTATTTAAAATTTACATTAATTCTTGATTGAAAAAGTTTTTATGTTTCTGTTACCTCTGTGCTCGAGTTCTTGCTGGATTTGGTTTTTAATTCGAAGATTATACCTTTATTTTATCTTATCTTATCTTATATTGTTGTTTCCTGTAAATTTGAAATACTGATTATATATTTGGATTTGTAGTCAAATTGTGATTGGTAAGAGTCACAACTATGATCTTATCTCTGTTTCTTTATGTCCAAAATGTGAATTATATATACTTTTCCCTATCCAAATCTGATCTTTTTCTTTTCTTAAAGTTTTAGATTCTTAAATCCCATTTTTTATTTACATATAGAGTTGCTGAGAAACTGGTGAAAAAGAAAGGAAGCAAATATGGCACTGACTTGGACTCATAAAGACAGAGGAGAAATTAGGGTTCATGAGAATTTAGAGGAACTAAGCATAGACTTGGTAGATTATATAGCTGAGATATCAGAAGCATCAATTAAAGATCACGGTGCTTTCTCCATTGTCTTATCTGGAGGCTCTCTCATTAGCTTGATGGGGTAACATACAGTTTCACCTAAACAAAGCTTTTTAAGATCCCATTTTCATTCTTCTTGATCGATCTCCTAATGAATGATTCAACAGAAAATTGACCGAGCCGCCTTACAACAAGATTGTCGATTGGGCGAAATGGTATGTTTTCTGGGCTGATGAGCGCGTTGTAGCTAAGAGTCATGACGATAGCAACTACAAGCTCGCCAAGGATAATCTCCTCTCCAAGGTTAGATATTTGGATTGATAACTTGTGGATGGAAGAATCTTGTGGCTTTCTGGTTTTCTTGAATCTGCAATCTATTGACTTTTTTTTGCCCCAATCATGGCTTGTTTGAGAAGAAAACTAATCCAATACAGCTTTGTCTGTGGTTTTGTCTTTGTTATAATGTTGACTTTGTTATGAGAGTTGCAAATTTGACTTTTTCAGGTAAATGTGTTTCCCAGACATATATGTTCCATTAACGACACAGTTTCAGCAGAGGAAGCTGCAACAGAGTATGAGTTTGCGATTAGACAGATGGTGAGAACAAGAACCGTGACTGCGTCTGACAACAGTGACTGTCCCAAGTTTGATCTGATCTTGCTTGGGATGGGCTCGGATGGGCATGTAGCCTCGCTCTTCCCGAACCATCCAGCACTTGAAGTGAAGAACGATTGGGTTATGTTCTTAACCGACTCTCCTAAACCGCCACCAGAGAGAATCACATTCACTTTTCCCGTCATTAACTCGGCTGCTAATGTCGTTGTAGTAGCAACAGGGGAATCCAAAGCCAATGCTATCCACTTAGCAATCGATGATTTGACCCTACCAGACAGGTCTTTCTCTCTACCTGCAAGGCTGGTCCACCCGAGCAATGGGAATCTGATCTGGTTTATGGATAAACAAGCTGGGTCTAAACTTGACATGTT
Organism: Cardamine occulta; assembly: GCA_028015245.1. Lineage (NCBI taxonomy): Eukaryota > Viridiplantae > Streptophyta > Magnoliopsida > Brassicales > Brassicaceae > Cardamine > Cardamine occulta. The sequence goes on along the minus strand of CM051362.1, from coordinate 5,972,849 downwards.
TAAATTTTCTGTGTAGGATTAAGATTTTCTTCTTTGTTCCAAAAAAGTAAATGGTTCCTTTTATCAGTGATGATCTTTTTTGCATGAAGAGCATCCGGTTAAGAGACATGAATCTTTTTTTTTTAATACTTTTCTAACCATTCAAGTTTCACCAAACTACCAAATCTATTTGACTATAACAATAACATGGTCAGCAACTTCAAGAAACAATCTAACCTCAAACTCTATGAGGTAATAGTGGGACACACTCAGGTGAAAAAACGTGTTTGTTATCCTACACGACGAGGTGCATAAGAGAACCGGTAAAGCTTACTTTCATTGTGCATTGTCATGGTTTAGAGCATCGGCCTCAGCTCTTGCCATAGGATCATCTTTGATATCTGTATCTTCTTCCATCTCACCTTGTCGGTCTTCCGCCAATTTCTTCCTGTGAAGTTCTTCAGCAGTCTCCATCGCAGCCTTGTTCTCAGCTTGGATCTTCAACATTTCCTTTTCCTGTTGCTGCCGCTCAAACCATGTATCTGCATCTGCCCAAACTGAAAAAAAGCAACACAACCAAAAAGACCCATTTGTTATTAGGCAATGAGAAATAAATAAAGAAGAAACTCTAGGCTTAACCAAGAACATAGTAATCATAAACATGAACAATCAAGAAGCAAACATATCGAGTCGTCATGACTCTCTGCTCAACCAAGAATACACAGAAAGATGAACAATCAAGAAGCAAAAAGATAGATTCGTGATAGACTTGATGATTTCCCAATTTTCAGAGATTACCAAGAAACTAGCAACATCATAGACTTGAAGCTAAATTTCAAATCAGCAAAGAACCAATTTCGTAAACTAATTCCAGAATCAATGAACTACAGAAACACTAATTGCAAACCCTAATATCAAATTCTCCAGTTCCAGACTCATTCATAAACCTCAACGAACACAAATCAACATCAACAAATAGCTCAAAATCACCAAATCTAGGTCAAAAACAAAACCAGAAGAGAGTCAGAAATCGGAAACGTACGTGGATGTGCAGCCCAACCCTGTTCACCACCTTTAATTTTCTCGGGGAGAGCATAATTAACAGTGAGAACCCGTCCATATAGCTCAGCACCATCCATATTATCCATAGCGGCGGAAGCATCTTCTCTCTCAAGAAAAGTAACGAATCCGAAGGATCTGTGCTTCTGATTCGCCTGGTCCAACGGCGTTTTCACGTCTTTGATGTCGCCGAAAGGTATAAACGCGGCGTGAAGGATCGATTCGTTTACTTCATCAGCTAAACCTCCTACGTACAACGTGTTCTTCTGCATCGCTTGCTGTTGTTGAACTGCCGCCATTGTTGTTGTGAGCTCCTCTCTTTCTCTCTCGCTTAGTGGATTCTTCTCAGGGAGGGAGGAGATTGGGAAAAAGAAGACAGCATCGATTTTTTTTTTTTAAAGAAAGAATCATCTTTATGATATTAATGGGCTTTTTGACGGTTCGGCTCAAGAGTTTATATTAATGGGCTTTTTGTTTAGTGATAATTTGATATGACTGTAAAATTAAAATATACGACAAAATTGAATAATACAGAATACATTAGTAAAATTAACAAGCATGAACATCATCACGTCCACATAGAAGCTCTCCATTTAATTTATCTACTGCTTCAAATGTTCCTCCTCCATCACTCCTCTGCATGTAATTATATTATTCAATCATTTTTTTTTGACAATTTATAAAACTGAATAATATAAATTTAAACAATAATATATATGTAACCTCACCTTGTAAAAATTGACAGCGATGAAATTTGCCCATCGGTTCCCTGTGGCTAAGTAACATGTCTGAATCGTATCAATAAGATGTTTAGAGTTCTCTTCACAGCTCAAGACCTTAACCGGAACTGTGCTGAAATGGTTTACCAAAACCAAAGCTTTGCTTTTATCGGTTAAGAGTACTGATTCTTCTCTATTGCTACATTCATTTGGCTTAACTCCATTGTCTCCATCTGAGAATTAATACAACAGTTAGAATTAATCGGTTATCTCTAGACCAACAAACATTAAACCGAAATTTTGCTATCTCTCATCATACTCACATTGGTTTTCCAATACGTAATTCCACTGGTAAGCTATTCCTTCGGTTTCTTGCTTAGATTTAGCTGAAGTGAAGACGATTAATCGATGGTTATTCGCAACCATATCTTTAACCAACGGCCAATCTTGGCCACCCTTAGGCATATTTTTAACCGGAAACCAGAATTTTTTCAAACCGGAATCGTTAAAAACTTTGGTTAATCCGTTTGGCGATGTTACGTAATCCTCCAAAAATAATGTCACGATCTCTAATGGATTTGCTGTCAAGAACGCAAATATCTCCTTGAAAGTATCTATCGCCCTATTCTAAAAAATGATAGAAGAAACAAAAAAAACAAATCATTCATACCCAAAATTACATGTTAAAAAAAAATAAAAAAAATTACATGTTAGGATATTTGTTCTTCCAAAAAGGTCTGAGATATATTAAAGTCAAAAGGATTCAAAGACAAAACCAAGGATTCAATTTTCAAACATAAATATGTATCTTCACAGTTTTTACTAATTAAAATTATGTTTATTACGATATTTTAGTTTTAATTAATTAGCTAGTATTTGCAAATTGAAAACACAAACGCAAAGAAAGAAAGAAAAAAAATCTCATCACTTTTGAGTTTTACGTTTGTGTTAACAAGTTCCAACAGATGTTAAATAAAAGCATAAAATATTTTTTTGTTCTTTGAACATTACGCACTAAAAGAATTTAAACTCCAAATCAACCTAATATGTTTCTGTAATATTATATTCTAAACCAGCCTCTGGTTTCAATTTCAATTTCAAAACGTAGAGATTGAACTTACAAACTTGGTGAAATCAAAGCATTTTTTGTCAAGCGAATGGCACAACCATACGTCTCCTTCGTAATCGTACGTATCCAACATCAGAGCTCGAACACAACTCTGAACCAAAAAATAAACATAAAATATACATTATATATAAATTTTTTTTTAACAAACATACGTTATTTATTTATTTTATTGATTAAATAAAACCTACATTCCGTGGCGTACCTATGTGTTAGGAAGGGGTGTCAATTGACACTTTATTAAAAAAAATTAATTATTATTAGTATATTTTTATTAGATTTTAGTCAATTAGTTAGCCAAAATCACTCATTGACCCCTCTAAAAATTAATTTTTTACCCCTAAAGTTTTAAAATTTATACTAAAAATCTATTAAGTGTAAAAAAATTATATTATAACCCCTCTAAAATAATTTTCTAGGTCCGTCACTGCTTACATTGAGTTGTTGGACTATACTATCTTCTTGGGTCGACACATGAAGCGGTAATCCTTCAATGGCATACGAATTGTGTGTCGTCAAAAATGCATATTTACTAAACGGCATCGAGTTGTTCTGTAACAAAAAAATAAAATAAAATAAATCATTAAAGCTTCATTATAGTCTGTCAAAAAAAAAAACATTCTGGCCCAATTAGAAGAGTTTCTCGGTAGTTAGACTGTAAACTCAAGAGTCGCCGATCAAACCTTACCTTACGACTACGACAAATTTGTTAATTAAAACGTGTAGATTAGAGTGATGATGATAGGCGTATGTTGGAAGAATTATGTTCATTTTTATAAGTGGTATCAAAATTCAAATAGAAACAAACATATAAAAACGATTTAAAATGTTGGTTAAAGTTAATGGGTTTAATGATGATCCTAAAGAAACATATTAAAATGATATTCGGTAAAAAATTAATGGACCAAACGATTCACCATCTTAGAAAAACATGTTAAGAATCTCACATTAAAAGTAAAAAGGGGATATAATCTAATTTTATGTTATGAGCTAAACGAAATGGAAAAAAATTGGTGAAAATATAATTTCTTTCATCATACCAATCAAGAAGAACCGACTCGGAAAGTATCCCATCTTATTTTGGGGGAAAACCAAAACCCAATAAAACAAGAGGAAACAATTTCCACAAACGCAGTATGGAAAATTTTGGTGTGATTTTAATTTCTTTGTAAAGTATATCTTAAACACAATACTTTATCATATAAATTTATACTAACAAAAAAAGAAAAGAAAAATCAAGCTTTTATCATGAATTGTTTTCTTACCACAACGGAGAACTGATCTGTGATATTTGATCTAACGCATCTTGCAACATCGATGCCGCATTTAAAACAACCAAGTCCTACACCGCATTCTACGTCCGACGAGCATTGGTCACCGAGCTGAATTGAGGAAAAACTCTAAATTGTAATATAAATGATAATATCATTAAACCATCTCTTAAAAATGTGAACATTGCTTCGATTTGATCTCATCTAAGGAAATTCTGATGAATATCGCAGAATTTGCAGACTTCGCATGGCATCTTTGTATCTCAAGATTAATCTGAATTTAGGTATTAAGAAAATTTAAATTAAATATTTTTATTTGTGGCTTACCTGAAATGAGCCATAGGAAGAGGCAAAAGAGATTGATGAGAAATGAAACATAATCAAAATCATGACTGCAAAAGAGAATGCTAATCTGGCCATTGTTATTGACTTGTTGCTTTGACAAAGAGATCGATGAACTTTCGTAAAAAAAGCGTTAGTATGTATAACTTTGCAAATGAACTGATTAAATTTGATTTTTATAACTTTGGAATCTTAAATAGTGATTGTGGTATTCATTCTTAGATTATCTTTCCTTAATACTTAACAAATCTTCCTTCTTTAATAACCTTTCTGACCATAAGTAAAATTTCCTAAAATCTTTCTTCTTTGACTAGTTTTTAAAATTTCAAAGTCAATAGCCTAGTATATAATGAAAATATCTTTTAAGAGTATGTAACGCACGTACGTACACATTTATCTATAACAAAACTGCATAAATTAATAAACATATTTTTTTGTTTGAACTAATAAGTAAATTATAATTAAATGAGATGATTATTTCTGTGTTGATGTGTCGTGTTAATTAAGGATATGCTTAAGGGTGTTTTATAACTTGTCGACTCGAGGACAGAACACATCCATTATTTCATTCTTCAACTTTTTTACAACATGCTCTATAGCTGCTTTTTACAACATGCTCTGATAACTGTTAGGAGTATTATTATATAGTAGAAAAAAATCTGTTATGAGTATTAATTGCATAAAATACTTAAAAATGTGTATATTCAGTTTTTCATATAGTAGGTTAGTAGTGGTGGGGAAATGAAGATGCATAATTTGGAGGCCCATTAATTCACCCACAATTGTTTTTGAAAAAAATGTTTTTAAGATATAGAGAAATTGCATGATGCATGGGTGTTGTAATGATAGGGTAAGAAGATGATTGGTAAAATGAGGATGAACAGCTAGGGTTCAGAAAAAGGAGATGCTATAGTGTCATTGAGCTGTAATATGGTTTTAAGAAGTTGGATTTGTACTTTACCTTCTTGTTTTTTGCTTAGTTATGGCCTAATAGAAGATTCCCAATTGACTAAATCGGTCTGTTAGATTCAAAATAAAATATCCCAAGAATGTTACCTCACAAATTCGCCCATAAGTATATGAATTGAATGAACGAATATATAACTTATGTAGAAAGTAAAAGTTGCCAAGAGTGTGCGGTTTCACAAAGAAACACGATTACATTACCCAAATCCAGATTTTCTATCGAGTAAATAACAAACTTTTGAATAACGTTGTAAATTTTAATCTCCATTTTAATAATAGCACTGAGTTTACATTAGAGGAATTTTTTTGGGACCATTCTTAGCAAACAAATCCAACTCAAAAAGATCAGATTCAGAACTTGAATCACTCTCGTATCCACCATTTACATCATCATCTCCTGCTTTTTGATCTTTACACTCAACTCTTTGGTCCAAACAAAGACTCTCGCAAAACCTTACGTTTAACTTCTGATCACTCTTCTTCAAATCTTTCTCATCGAAGCTTCTCCCACGCGCGTTTAAACGCCACGCGACGGCACTGGAGATAGGCGAAGCATCTGCCGCGTGTGTAGTCACCACGCAGCTCTTCCTCCTCCTCTTTTCTACTCGTGGAGTCTCCACCACCGGAGTTGACTTTGACTTTGGCTTTGGCTTCTTTAGACCCGCTGAGCGAAGAAGAGAGTTCAAGAAACTGGTTAGTTTCCTACCGCCGCCACGTGTCATTTCCTTCTTCTGCGGCTTTACGGCGATGAGTCTTGGTTCCGGGAGCTGCTCCTCTGTTTCAGGGTGTACTCTGTTCTGTCGATGTTCTGTAACAGTGCTTTGTTTCTGAATCGTAGTTGGTTCGTTGAAGTCGGAGAAATATCTAGTGGCTTCGAAGACGTCAAGTTCGCCGGAGACGTTGCTCTCGCGGTTTGGAGTGTGAATTTTCTCTTCCGTGGTTGAGGAGTCTCCGGCGATATCGGACATTGTTGTTTCTTGAGGATCAAGATTTGAGATTATTTGATTTTTTTGGTATCGGTTTATTTGGAATTGTGGTTTGAGAAGAAAGATGGTGCGTCAGCTTTATAGAATGCTAGGAATCAGTGAATTGATATATTTTTTTTCTTTTTAAATATCTGAGACTAGTTATGTTCAATTCAAGAACTACTCTCCTAACTGGATGTTGATAATGAAAAGATAAGGATATATGCTTTTCCAATCAATAATAGTGAGGTGTAAATCTTAGTAATTATATAAGAGATGATATAATGTCAATTTTGAAAATTTTGTAATTATTTGTCAATATTCATGTCTCTCGTATATTGCATACTATATGATTTAAAATATTATACAAAGTTAAAGAAATTAAAATAGGCATTAAAAACTATCTTATTACATAAAGTTGGATTGCACTCACGAGAGAAGCCGACACGTGTCAAAATTATAATTAACGAGATCATGACACGTGTCGCTCGATCGATGAGATTTTGATACATATAACAAATATTATGTTATTTTTATTTTCTTAAATAGAAAAAGAAAACCAGCAAAAAAATAAATAATAAAATAGATAATTTTTTACTTTCTATATTTCTAATATAAATTAAATTATAATATCTCGATAAAATTTTAAATTTTCTTTTCAAATTTAGATTTTTATATTATTTAAGATCTAATAATTTTTTTATCACACGTTTCTAATTATTTGAAGTAAAAAAATGATTATCAAGATTACATAATAACATAGATATTTAGATTAAACCCAACAGAAAAAATAAATTTTTAGATTTTAGATTTTAAACTTTAAAATTTAATAAAATTTAAATTTTCCTTCTCATATTTAGATTTTTAGGTTTTTCATATTATTTAAGCTTCAATAAAAAATCTAACATGCTTCTAATTATTTGATAAGATTCTAACATGTAGAAATTATTTTATTATTTTTGTTTTCCTTAATCGAAAAGAAAAACCAATGAAAAATTAAATAATAAAATATATATTCTTTTTAATTCATATTTTTCTAAAATATGATTTACTTCAATAAAATTAAAAACATTCATTTCAAATTTAGATATTTAGATTATTTAAACTCTAATAACTTTTTTACACGCTTCTAATTATTTGAACGAAAAAATTGTTTTTTTTAATAATCCAACATAATTTACTATTCTAATTGGTTAGGTGTTAAACATTTTTTTTGTCTATGGCTGGTCGTTAAGGTTTGGTTCAAATCTATCGGGTTTAGAAGCCAATGATCCGTTCGAGTATTTATAATTTTTGGGTTGGTTTGATTTTATGAGGGTTTGAGTCAATTTCATGTACATGAAGTATAGGAAGAATGAATTGAAATTTATTTTGAATAAACTTTGATTATTTTTTTACAAATATAAATAAGAACTTTTAAATATTTTGGTTACTTTGGGTATTTTAGTTATTTCGGTCTAAAAATAATTGATATTTTTGGGTTTATAATTATAGAGTAATTTGGGTATATCAAGTTTATATATTATTATTATTATTGGGTATATAGTTGTATTTCGAGTATTTCGGGTATCCATTCGATTTTTGGTTCAGTTCTTCGGATATAGGAGTTTATGACTTATTCGGGTTTTTGTTGGTTTAGATTTTTGTTTGATATCCCTTCTCGGGTCGGATATGATTCGTTTCGGTTCGGTTCTTCGATTTCAAATATTTTTTCAAGACTTATCTCACACGGTAATAGAAAAAATAAACAAGAAGATGAAATCAAAAGCTACTTGATGTGGTATAAATTTTTAATATGTTAATAATAAAATTGTAATATAGAAAATAAATTAATTTATTCATATGAAAACAATAAACTTATGTAAATAATTTTTTTCTCTAAAAAAATATACTTTTTACTTTTTTACATAAAATAATTTAAAATATTTCATTCAAAACAAATATTTTATTTATTGATTTTATCTAAATTTAATTTATTTTTAAAGTTTAGAAAATTCGTCCATCAGACGGGTCATAATCTATTCATATATAATTATAATTATAAAATTATAAAACGTTTTATAAATATTATCTTTAGTTCAATGTCTTATTTACATTATATTTATAGATTTCATATATTTTAAATTAATTACACTGATTTGTTTTGTTTTTGCATTAAAATAAGAGTACATGTACTACTAGATAACCAAATTTTAACATCTTGTTGTAAAAAGTACGGATGATATATTTTTTTAATAATTTGGTTCATTTATTGCGTATGTTTTTTTTAAAACTTAAATCTCACGTTGCTTTATCAACAAAATCATGTTATTTAATCTAAGAACATGCTATTATGCATGATATATATCACAATATATTAAATCACATGCAGTAAAACACCAATACTTATTTATGGTTTTACCACCACGTTTGGAATTTCCACACCTAAACCAAAAAAATATCTCATACAATAAAATTTATATATTTTCACGTTATAAACAATATTAATAGGATTAACTATATATTTTTAATGAATATTAATCAATTGCATTTTAATGTTGTAAGTCTTATCAATTAATGTTGCTATGTGTCCAAAGGGATGCCACGTTATTATCAATGAATATTCACACCTTTTTGGGCTGTCATGCAAGTTCTCTAACCCTTTTATGGTCACAAAGGCAAAAGGCAAAAGGCAATAAAGAAAAGATGAACCATTGATCAATTTGGAGAACTTATATAATGATTACATATATAGTAGGTACCGAAAATTTTTGACCCCAAAAAAAGAAGTTAAGGTTATGAAATTAACTTTCTCTGTATCTTAGGAATTTTGGTGAAGAATTTATTTTTAATCGTTACTACCGGACTATATAACTCATTCAGTCATTCTACACTAATTAAGTAACATACACGATAACTTATGTGAGAAATTGTACATTGCAAAAAATGTATAAGCATATGTTTATACATCATATATATAGTCAATTTTTAATATTTCATAATTATTTTTAAATACTAAAATATAATAACTTGACATGGAAATAAAATTTTAAGTGAATTTGTAAACTAATATCATAATCGAATTGTCATGTGTTATAGTCACAAATTTATTAATAAACGTTATTATTATTCCCTTACATTTGAGATAGAAACTCGTTTTTTTTTATCTAGGTGGATTTGAATTGTTTCGACAGTTACGTTACCAACAAACCCTTAGGGGACATCCGATAAAATGACCATTATTGAATGATCCAATGGTGTCCAAGTTCAAAGAAGAGCAGTCAAATAATTAATGGTGTACATGAACGAGTGGTGTGGGATCACTTACCTTTACTTCTTTTTTCTACTCTGACATCTCTCAAGTGTTTGCAAAAGAAGGAACAAGGTGGAACTCGTATGTTTGTGGATTCTTATCCTGAAATGAAATTTTTTTAGGTAGAGAACAAAATTGACACACAAAAGATTGCAATGTGTACTTAAGTCCACACTATGATAGCAACGTTTAAAACTTTACAAGTTATTGGTTGTATAAGTTTAAATCATCTAGCTATTGGATTTATTGTAGGTTAGATTCTTAAAAATGTTTAATTTGAAGCGATCCATTATTCATTTTACAATCTATGGCATATGAGTTGTCATGAATTTTTAGTTATGGCAAATGTATTTAGAAAGTAGATAAAAATATCATTTGTTTCTTTAACAATTGTTTAGAATTTCTCTCTCTCTTTTTTTTAATGCAACTAAAAGTAAGTTTGGATATCATTCAAACTTTTTCAGTAAAAACTATTGTTGGAATTTGTCAAATTTGAATAGTGGAGGACTTTAATTGATAATTATAAATGTTTAAGCGAATACTAGTATTTGATTTTAAACTTTTATAATGAAAACACTGTAAATATAAAAACAAAGAATTTTAAACTCTTTCATGAAAATATGGAAACCAATAGTAATACTTAACTAGTTAGATCCTATTAAAAACCACTATCCAATAACATTGGCAAAGTCTCTATGTATACAGGAATAACACATGTGTCTTATTTATTAACACTCCTTAAAAGATTATAATATCTTACAAATAGACCATTCAATCGCCACACATGAATAAATGAAACTACAATGAATTATTTAATTTATAATATAAAGACAATAAAGATTTCAAGACAAGGAAGCAAATAGACAATAAATTAAGATTTCCAGATAATGAACCAAATCTCAGTATGAACTGTAGGCCAAAAAAAATTTTGATAGGCTTTATATGGTCTTTGAGCTTCGTGTGACTTATACATATGGTCGAAGGTGTTATATTCGTGTGACTTACAGATATAAATGGAGCCCAATTGTTGATGCCTTAAATTCCAATGGGCTAGAGTATATACAATTACCCATTCACCAGTTTATCTTTTTTGGTCATGAATGATTGATATTCCAATAGGTTTTATAGTTTTTTTTTTTTTTTTTTTTTTTTTTGCTCTTTTTCAAATGGTATATTATCATATCACAATGAATTTTTTAACAGAGAGGCATCAAACTATCAAAGAGTTTTCGCAACAGAAGAGTTATTGCTGCAGCTAAGACAGAAGAAAGAGTGGATGAGAGAGAGGTCACTGAAGCTTTTAGACAATCAAATCGATTGAGAATATGAGGAGAATCAAATTGTCTGAACCATAGAATAAGATTGGGTAATTTTTAGGGAATCTTAAGGATTATGCCATAGGTTTGGAAAAGCATTTCAATTTTGCCATTTATTTGATGGACTTTCAGCCTTTGCCATTTTTTGGTGGCAGAGCAAATGTAAAATGCCGAAATTACCCTTTTCGTTTTTGAGAAATTCAGACGTGCGGCGAAACTATTTTTCTCTCATTGGAGACAGTTTGTACGAAAAGACCGAACATTTAATGAGGACAAAAGGGTGGATCTGACACGCACGAACAAGAATAATGTTTTCATCTAAGAACAAATGGTGAAGATTTTGAAAATATTGTCCACATGAATCTACGTTTATTTTGGTGCAAAGGACACCAAAAATAAATTACGTGTATTCTCGTGTTGATAGACAACTGCAAATTGTCCATGTAAACTTGTTCACTTGTGTGGTTTTTTTCTATAGTCATTTTAGTCTATGATAATGATACACTAAGGAAAAAAAATTGTCCAAACGAAAGTGATCCACTTTTGAAAATCTTCATGTATTATGGCGCTGATAGACAAACTGCACATTGTCTATGATATAGGAGAATGGAAGACAAATATTGTCCACATAAAAGTGGTCGACCGTCAAGAATCTTCATGTATTATGACGATAATCATTATTTCTAACTCATATAAAATTGTCCATCTGCAAAGTTGTCCACCAAAAACAAATCACATGTATTTTTTAATTGCTTACATATATATATATATATATATATGATACTTCAAAAAATCACATATTCCCAAGACAGTCTTCATCTCAATCGTTGCACCTTCGCGCGCATGTAATTCACATAAAGTGAAAGTACGGATGTTTCTTTCATTGTTCAACCAGACAAATGGCATGTTTGAAATGGATTCATTGAAAGGGCATACTTTTTAATAAAAAAAACTGAAATATGCCTATTTTGCTAAAAATCTCTAATTTTTATTTCAGGAAGGTGAATGTTCCTTATTCGTTCAATCAATTGGGTCATTTGCTAACATAGAAGTGTTTTATCGATATAAAAATATGTTTTATCTTTTAACCGACAAAGGAAACGATAGATGAACACACATCAATATTTAAATCGCAAAACAAGTTTCAATTGATTAAACCAACCTCAATTATTGAAGCTATTTTATTTTGGGACGAAATAATGAAGAAAATTTTGATAGAAAAACATAGTTTTATAAATCATAGTGACATTTGCGTTTGAAGCAAAGAAAAAAAGAAAGAAAGATGGATAACAAGGAGCTTCCGCTGCACTTGAGAGAAGACAACTTAAGCGAAGCAACCAAAATTTTAATCTCCTCACTTCCTTCAGACAAAGATTTTCTCGGGAAGCTCTACAACTACCAAGGATGTTGGTACTACCCCAACACTCTCCAAGGAGTCCTTAATTTCCAGAGAGGTTTCGAGCCTCAAGACACCGATATAATCATCGCTTCTCTCCCTAAATCAGGCACGACTTGGCTCAAGGCACTCACATTCGCCCTCCTTGAAAGATCAAAGAACCGTTCTTCTGATGATCATCATCTGATGAAGCGAAAGCTTTTAGGGATAGGGTTTGAGAGTCCTCCTCTCAGGGTTTTCGCAAAAGCTCTTGGGTTTGTGAATACTCTTCACAGTGGTTTAACAAAACCTCTTTAAAATCTTTTCATTAATCAATTCATCAATAACTGAATACAATAGGAGGTCTCTAAAGACTATTTATAATAAAACATAAAACCATAAAAACCCTAAAATCCTATAATAATTATAATTAATTAAATGATAACAATGAAGATATTTGGAAATTATCCAAATATCTCGCTGTATCATTATCCTCTTCTATCCGACAATCCACATGGCTTAGTACCGTTCTTGGAAAGCAATCTGTATCTCAAAAGCTCAAAACCAGACTTAACAAAGCTCTCATCATCACCAAGGCTGTTGTCGAGTCACATGCCTTTGCACACGCTTCAAGTACCTCTCAAGGACTCTCCTTGCAAGATCGTGTACGTGTGCAGGAACGTGAAGGACGTGTTGGTATCACAATGGTATTTCAGGTGCGCTTATCTTCAAAAAGAAGTAGACAAAAGCATTCTTGAGTCTTTGTTTGAGTCGTTATGCAGTGGAGTTGGCTACTATGGACCCTTTTGGGAACATGTATTGAGCTATTGGAGAGGAAGCTTGGAAGATCCCAAGAACGTTCTTTTCATGAGGTACGAGGAAATGAAAGCAGAGCCCTTTGCTCAGGTTAAGCGACTTGCAGAGTTCTTGGGTTGTCCTTTCACTGAGGAAGAAGAACATAGCGGATCTGTTGACAAAATCTTGGAGCTTTGCTCTCTACGTAAATCTGAGCAATTTGGAGATCAACAAGACAGGGAAAACTTTGAACAATCTGCATTATTCTCACTTTTTCCGTAAAGGAGAAGTCGGTGACTCCAAGAAGCATTTCACTCCTGAGATGGAAAACAAAATCGACAAGATCATCGATGAGAAATATTTAGGCTCTGGTTTCAAATTCTGAGTGAGAATTATTATTTAAAAAAACAAAACTGAGTTATATGTGTGTGCTTTGTTTTTTTTAATGATTAGTAATGATAATGATAAATCCAAAATGAGTTTTATCGCGCTGTCCAAGTCCTTAGTTTGTAATAATAATAAATAAATTCAAAAGTTTTTTTTTTCGTTTTAAATAAATAATTCAACAGTATAAGAGCATCATTATAGCTGGTTCTTAACCAGTTTTTTAACAAAATAAGTTATGAAAAAAAAAAAAATTAAATGAAATGGAAAGAGTCATCGGAAGAACCGTTTCTTATAAACCACGTGTCAAGTGGATGTTTTTTCTATTTTTTCATTTCATTTCATTTTTTTCTTCTTTGTCTTCTTCTTTCCTGAACTTCACAATTGAAGCTCCTCTATGAACATGCGGAGATCATCCAATCGTCTGTACATCTCTAATTTTTGGTGCTTTGATTTCAGCTCAAGCATTTTGCATCTTCTCATCAAACCCTAAAATCCCCAAATCCTGATCCGTTCAGTCCTTCCAAGCGAGAAAGGTTTGTCATAATTCCCTTAAATTCTTCAAATTTATTCCCAATTTCGTTGTTCCATAGCTAAATTTTCCAACCTTTCAAAAAATCACAAGTATCTATGGCGGAAGCTTGTGGAGTGAAGAGGATTAAGCTGGGAAGCCAAGGTGTCGAAGTATCGGCGCAAGGCCTTGGTTGTATGGGTCTCTCCGGCATTACTCTCCTTGACACCTCCGATATCTACGGCCCTGAGACTAACGAAGTGCTTCTCGGCAAGGTTCAATTTCGATAATTCCCCCGATTTGCCATTTGGTCTTGTTTTGTTTGAATTTCCGCTATTAGATATGAGAATCGGCCTTGCTTCTTTGAATTTCATATCTGTAGAAATGATGATTCATTGTTGAAATTTTAATTTATATCAGGCTCTCAAGGATGGTGTAAGGGAGAAAGTAGAGCTTGCCACCAAATTTGGAATTAGCTATGCAGAGGGAAAGAGAGAGATAAAGGGAGATCATGAGTTTGTTAGGACTGCTTGTGAGGCTAGTTTGAAGCGGCTTGATGTTTCCTGCATTGATCTTTACTATCAGCATCGGATCGATACTTGTGTCCCTATTGAAATCACTGTAAGCTTCCTCTTCACAATGGTGCTTGAGTTCATCTCAGTGAGCTTCAAATCTTTGGTTTGGTATTTGTTTGGACTAATAGGGTCCAAAAATAGATTGGAGATGATGTTTTCTGCTCAGGTTACTCTTTCTGAAATTGGTGAAGTGATCTTTAATTTAGCTAATTTGACGCTTTCTCATCTATCCAGACATATAAATACTCTCCTAACTAAAAGCCAGCTTGTGAGTAGGATAGGGTGCTCTTTAGCTTTATTAGCCATTTACTATTTCATCCCAATTATTTGTTGATATTTAGTCAGTTAAGAATTTTGTCATCTCCTCTTAAGGAGTTTTCGTTTGAATAGACTCTTTTAGGGTCGGCTCTGAGCTCTAATTGGTTTGTCACAGTTCCTGACCTCTATAGAAAGAAGTGTCCTTTTGGTGAAGTTAACATTTTCTTTTGTTTGTCAATTGCAAGATGGGAGAGCTGAAGAAGCTGGTTGAAGAGGGTAAAGTAAAGTACATCTCTTTTAAACACTGGTCGTTTGATCTCTTTTAAACAATATGAAGTGTGGTTTGTGTATATTGTTTCATGTTCTTACTCAAATTTGTGCTTGTTGTAGGGATTGGCTATAATGGTTTTCTAAGAGGTTGCTCGGATGACAGACTTTCTTGGGCTAAGGTATTACATTCATCTGAAATCCAAGAAAAATAAGCAAGTTGTTTATGCAAATTTATTTAAATTATGTTCAAGGTACTCAGTGATAGGTTGTTTGTGATAGTTTTAGGTTAGGTAAAGAGTTAACTCTGAAATTAATTGCTTATAGAGTAAAGGTGGTTAGTGATAGGTTGTTTATAGCTTTTAATAAATTATTGACTGCGATTGTGATGAAGTTTGATTGCGATTGTTGATAGGTTATTAGGTAAGGAATTAACTGTGTGTGGTTAGTTAGGTAATAATAAGTATATTTCTGTTCTTTCTATATCTTCAAACCGATACAGAAAACCCATTCTTTGTCTCTCTTTCTTTTCTTTTCGTTTTTTTATCTTAAACTTTTGCTTATGGATGCTCCGAGTCCATATAGTCAAACCTCCAACTTTATGGATCTGTTGAATAGTCAAGCTGATGTCCCTCTCTTTAGTACTCAATGTCTTGAAGATGTAAGCAAGGAATCTACACAAGCGAAGAGAAGAAAGGAAATGGTCCCCGATGGATGATATTGTTCTCATCAGCTCCTGGTTAAACACCAGCAAGGATGCGGTTGTTGGTAATGAGCAAAAATCAGGAACTTTTTGGAAGCGTATTGCTGAATACTATGCCGCATGTCCTCAGGTCACAGGTGGTGAAAAGCGAGAGCCAGGTCATTATGGCGAGAGATGGCAGAAGATTAATGATCTGGTGTGCAAGTTCTGTGGATCCTATGATGCTGCACAAAGAGAGAAAAGTAGTGGCATGAATGAGAATGATGTTATGAAATTGGCTCACCAAATCTTCTTCAACGATCACAAGAAGAAATTCACACTTGAACACGCATGGAATGAGCTGCGAAATGACCAAAAATGGTGTGACACTTCAATAGGTAAGACTGATGTAAGCTCTAAAAAAAGAAAGTGTGAGGATGGTGCACAATCTTCAAGCTCTCACACAGTGGATGGTGAAGCTACCAAACGGCCACCTGGTGTTAAGGCAGCAAAAGGCAAAGGTAAAAAGAGTTTCGAAGAAGGAAATGCTCTGTCCGAGTTTCAGACCATGTGGACGATTAAAAAGAAGGATTTGGTTATGAAAGAAAGACTGAACAAGATCAACCTACTAGACACTCTCCTTGCAAAGAAAGAACCACTCTCTGCCATTGAAGAAGCTCTGAAGAACAAGCTGATTACAGACATGTTGTCTAACTAGTGAATGTTTGGTGTTTAATTTCGGTTTTGATGAACAAGAAGTTTATGTTTGGTTTTTAATTTCAGTTTAATGAATGTATTCAGATATTAAAGTAGTAATGAATGTATTGCAGTTTCAGTTTAATGAATGTATTGCAGTCTCAGTTTTAGTTTAATGAATGTATTGCAGTTTCAGTTTAATTAATGTTGAGGGTTAAGGTCGATTGTCAGGGGAGACAAAGGAGAAGTGGATTAACCACAATTGGGCTTGATAAACCTGCAGCCCAAGATCTCCCTCCAGCCCAAAATAAATTTTGTTCTTATTTCACGCAAACGTACAATGATTAATGCCAAACAAAACTCACAAGACTCACATGGCCAACTTTCTGAAGCAAGTATATGGCCAAACAACACTCACGAGACATTATTTTATTTCACAAGATTTTATTTCATTTATATATTTTTTATAACGTGACATATATTGCAAAACAACACTCACGAGACGTTATTTTATTTCATAAGATTTTTTTTATACCGTGACATATATTGCCAAACAAGCTCTAAACACTGATATTCTTGTTCGTAATCTATCTTTCTCAAATTTCTTTGCTTTCTCTTTGTTTCTTTGCTTTTCTTACTTTTCACACAAATATGTCATCTTCTTCACATAATACATTTGATGAACATTTTGATCAAATATTCGATCAAACGTTCGACAATCTGTTCAATGATTATGGTGATAATCAAGAGGCAAGGGAGTCAAGGAAGTCAAGGAAAAAACGAGTTTTTATCGATAGAAATCGTGAAGAAGGCCACATACGTTTATGGAATAATTATTTCAGTGAAGCTCTAACATACCCTCATAATTTATTCCGACGACGTTTTAGAATGAACAAGCCATTATTCTTGCATATTGTTGATCGCCTCTCCAATGAAGTTCACTTCTTTCGAGAAAAAAAGATGCTATTGGAAGGTCTGGTCTATCTCCACTTCAAAAGTGCACAGCAGCAATCCGTCTATTGGCATATGGTGGTGGGGCTGATACGGTTGACGAATACCTCCGGCTCGGTGAAACTACTGCTCGTGCATGTTTGGAAAATTTTGTCGAAGGAATAATATATTTGTTCGGCGATGAGTATCTAAGAAGACCCACACCAGACGATCTTCAACGACTACTTCATATTGGAGACCAACGTGGATTTCCCGGGATGGTTGGAAGCATCGATTGTATGCATTGAGAGTGGAAGAATTGTCCCACCGCTTGGAAAGGGCAATATTCACGTGGTTCTGCAAAACCCACTATCGTTTTAGAGGCGGTAGCTTCATATGATCTCTGGATATGGCACGCTTTTTTGGACCTCCAGGTACTTTAAACGATATCAATGTTCTTGATCGCTCACCCGTTTTTGATGATATAATAAGAGGTCAAGCTCCGCAAGTTAATTTCTCTGTCAACGGAAGAGAGTATCATTTGGTTTATTATCTCACAGATGGTATTTATCCGAAATGGGTAACTTTTATCCAATCTATTCCAATTCCGCAGGGCCCGAAAGCAACTTTATTTGCTCAACATCAAGAAGCTACCCGAAAAGATGTCGAGCGTGCTTTTGGAGTCTTGCAAGCTCGATTTTCCATTGTTAAAAACCCAGCTCTTTTTTGGGATAAAGTCAAAATAGGAAAGATTATGAGATCATGTATCATACTCCACAATATGATAGTAGAAGACGAACGAGATGTATACACTCAATTTGATGTTTCGGAATTCCAACAAGGAGAAGATCACGGAAGTTCACATGTAGATCTCACGTATTCTACAGATATGCCTACAAATCTCGCCAATATGATGAGTGTTCGAACTAAAATTCGTGATAAACAAGCGCATCAACAATTGAAAGCTGATTTGGTTGAGCATATATGGCAAAAATTTGGACGTCATCAAGATAATAACTGAGCTTTGCTTCTTGTTAGAAATATTTATCGTTTATTATTTCAAAACATATGTTTAAAATATTTTTATGTTTTTATTTATAACATTTAAAATTTTTTTATGTTTAAATTTTTTTATGTTATGTATGTTTAATTAAAAAATAAACTTTATTTACAATACAACAAAAATCTTACAATTATTGTTTTTGATAATAAGAACCCCTTATGGGGTTCTTCCATTGTAGGACACAAAATTAAAGTTTCTTAACTAAGTTTCTTAAATTGAGTTAATTAATTAAATAATACTTAAGAACCCTTAATAGGGTTCTCCCTATAATGATGCTCTAAGAGCATCTCCAAAGGGAGACTTTTAACATGGGGTTCTTACACTATTACAATATTAAAAATATTAAAAATTTAGTTAGAGTTCTTAACTATTCATTGATGGGTTACTAAATCTCTTATTTAAGAACCTCATCTATGAGGTTCTTACACTATTCAACATCATTTATTAATTAAAATTTTTTGTTTTATTTTAAGAAACCCATGTTAAGAGTCTCCCATAGTCTAAGAACACAAACATAGACGACTTGCTATTGTAGAGTTTTAAAAAAAAACATTTATGGTAGAATCACTGCCTCTTGTATTATATGTAAACAGTGTATTGACTTTCGTTAATCAACGAGAATTAACTTTAACGTTACTCTTCCCTGTTTCCTCGAGCTTGATATACTTATAAACATACAGTCATGGATGGCTAAGATTGTATCGAAAAATATTTTTTAAAAACACACAGAAATAAAATCCTAACTACCACAATAAAATTTTAATTTATGTCGGACTAAAACGCTGCGTTTTCGAAACAACACAATCATAATAAGTACATTGTGATTGCTTTAGATATAGAATCAAAGCCACATTGTTTGTAATGGATGAGAAGAAGATTCTGATGAACTTGAGAGACGAAGACTTAAGCAAAGAAACAAAGACTCTCATCTCTTCACTTCCTTCAGACAAAGACTCCACCGGAAGAAAGCTTTGCAAGTACCAAGGATGTTGGTATTCTCACCACACTCTCCAAGGTGTCCTCAATTTCCAGAGACACTTCAAGCCTCAAGACACTGACATTATCGTCTCTTCGTTCCCTAGATGCGGCACGACATGGCTCAAGGCGCTCACGTTCGCACTTGTTCATAGATCAAAACACCCTTCTAATGATGATCACCATCCTCTTCTTTCTAATAATCCCCACGCTCTTGTACCATACCTTGAGATCAATCTCTATTTCTATAGCGAAACACCGGACTTGACTAAGTTCTCATCGTCTCCGAGGCTGTTTTCATCTCACTCACCGTTTCATACACTGCAAGAAGCTCTCAAGGATTCTCCTTGTAAGATTGTGTATGTGTGTAGGAATGTAAAAGATGCATTGGTTTCATATTGGCATTTCTTTTGTAACCAACAGAACAATACTGAAGTAAAGATCAAAGGCAGTCTAGAGGATATGTTTGAATCGTTTTGCAGCGGAGTTGTCTTCTTTGGGCCTTATTGGGACCAAGTCCTAAGCTATTGGAGACGAAGCTTGAAAGATCCCAAGCATGTGCTTTTTATGAGGTACGAGGAGATGAAAGCAGAACCTCGTGAGCAGATCAAGAGACTTGCAGAATTCTTAGGTTGTCCTTTCACGGAGCAAGAAAAAGAGAGCGGCTCGGTGGATGAGATTTTAGATCTTTGCTCTCTACGTAAGTTGAGTAGTTTGAAAGTCAATAAGACTGGAAAATTGTATAATGGTAGAGATCACAGTAACTTTTTCCGTAAAGGAGAAGTTGGTGACTGGAAGAATTATTTTACTCCAGAAATGGAAAATAAAATCGACATGATCATTGAAGAGAAACTTCAAGGCTCCGGTTTAAAATTCTAAGTTATATATATCTATGTTTTGTGTTTCTTTTTCTTATGCATTGTAACTTTGTAAGAGTACCTTTCGCTGTTATGTACCTTTGATGTATGATTAATTAATACTCCGTTTTCATGGTATGTTGATGTGTTTTAAGTCTTAACATCTAAACTTTTTCTAATTAACTCGATATTATATATGTACAAGAAACTAAAATATACGTACGTACGTAAGATGGGACGAAACTATACGTATTTCTTTCTTCTCTATAATCTTAAAAGTTTTATAGGTTTAATCTAAAGATAAATGTAGAGAGGATCATTCTTATGATAATCCTCTGAATTATCATCTAGAAAAGAAAATTAAAGAATGATAAAAATGTTTAGTTGTTAAGAGTTGTTATCCGTGAACCACTTTCTCAATATTTTTTCATTTGATCTTGTTTGGCAATATTTGTAAAACAAATATTAAAAAGCCACGATTTTTTTTAACAAAAGAAGATACGATTTCAATATCAAAAGATTGCGTGCATCGTATAGGCAAGCGTCCATAATAATTATAACAATATATTTCAATAATACACGAGGAATTAGGTTACAGTATATACATATATTATTGACATGATTCTGTTAGAAAAGTTCAAAATTATAATATGATTATAATATATAGTAGAATGTCAATAATGCAGCGTACAATAATGTACCCCAACAAGAATCAGTCCATACAAACTGTTGTTGTCACTTCACTAAATAGCCAGCCCATTTCCTTACCTACAAAAATAAATACTCAAGTATCAATATGCCAAGCTTAATATAATATTTTTTTTATCAAAAAAGTATAAAAAAAACTGCAGTGTAATTTCAGATAATACTATTAACCCTACAATTGCATTATGTATTTTTGATACCAAATAATCGTATTAAAATCTTGGAGTTATGTAACAGATGTTGACCAAAAAATAAAACTTATCTAAGAGATAACTAATCATGTCAATAATAAATATATACTAGTATAACCTAATCCCTTGTATACTATTGTTAAAAATAAAATAATATTTTATAATTAGTATTGATGCTTGCCATCTACAGGCTATAATCATGCACAGAATCTGTGCACCTCCATTGGACTTATCTAACAGATGTTGATAAAGAAATACATATGTAAAGCTAAAACGAAGACAAAAACATAATAATGCAATGACGCTAAAACAGCAACAAAAACACTCCAAAAAAAGACTAAAAAATGTAGGTATTCGTAGATATTCACATCAGTAAATCTATATAGCAATGTCTACAATTCAAGAAGAGCATACCATTTTAATTTGTAATCACAACTTACCCACAAAAATGATGGATCAAAAGGAGATTCCAAAGAACTTGAGAGACGACAACCTAAGCGAAGAAACAAAGACTCTCATGTCTTCACTTCGTTCCAACATAGACAAGCAAGGGAACAAGCTCTTCAACTACCAAGGATGTTTGGTACTACTCTGGCACTCTCCAAGGTGTCCTAAATTTCCAGAGAAATTTCAAGCCTCAAGACTCCGATATTATCATTGCTTCTTTCCTCAAATCAGGCACGACTTGGCTCAAGGCGCTCACAGTTGCCCTCCTCGAGCGATCTAAACACCATTCTTCTGATGATCATCCTTTGTTATCCCATAATCCTCATGCGCTAGTTTAATCTCTCGAGGCTATTCTCTATCTTAATAGCCAAACACCGGACTTGATGCCCAAGTTTTCATCATCGTCGAGGGTTTTCTCTACTCACATGCCGTTGCATACGGTACAAGAAACACTTAAAGAATCTCCTTGCAAGATTGTGTACGTGTGTAGGAATGTGAAGGACGCATTAGTGTCTCGTTGGTATTTCAGGTGCAGCTATATGAAACAACAAGTAGAGAGGCACGTTCTTGAGACTATGTTTGAGTCGTTTTGCAGCGGAGTTAATTAGCTTTTACGGTTTTTTCTGGGACCAGGTATTGAGCTATTGGAGAGGCAGCTTGGAAAATCCAAATCATGTCCTTTTCATGAGGTACGAGGAAATTAAAGAAGACCCTTATGCTCAGCTCAAGAAGCTTGCAGAGTTTTTGAATTGTCCTATAAGTGAGGAAGAAGAACGTAGTGGGATTGTGGAAGAGATCTTGGAACTGTGCTCTCTGCGTAATCTGAGCAATTTGGAGATCAACATGACCGGAAAAACATCCAACGGGCGTGGATTACAAGTTCTTTTTCCGAAAGGGAGAAGTCGGTGACGCGGAAAATTATCTCACTCCTGAAATGGAGAGCAAAATCGACAAGATCGTTGAAGAAAAATTGGAAGGTACCGGATTGAAATTCTAAGTGAATGTGGCTTGATTTGTATTTTCTTTGATGTATTGTAATAAAGTAAACTTCATTGTTCCATTGTGGTGTATGATTCTGGTTTGATTTTGTACTTTCTTGGATATATGTGTCCTTGCAAATTGTGATGTATGATTAATAATAACTTTCACTTGCTACTTCGATGCCAAAGACTTCATGAGTAATGTATTACAAACCAATTATGTTTATTTAAAAAAAATTGTGATGATAGTTCGCTTATTTAATTCAGTTTATAACGCATTATTGTGGAAAATAGATATTAAATTTTATTAAAGAAACGCTTATTTTAAGATTATTTAATTAACTAAAAAGCACATATCAAATTAATTAGGAGATCGATCGGTACCGGTCTAATGGCGGATTCGAGTAGTGAGCTTTTTTTTTTTTGTTATCTTGTATTTCCATTTTGTGAGGGTTGTTATTCCTCATTTGAGTGAGGCTGAGACTTAAGAGTAACGAAATTTAGACACATGTTGCATATGTAATTAAACAGGTTCAATTTTGAGGCTTAAAAAAAAAAGTTTGGTGCGAAATGATTATGTAATACAAACCAAAGACGTCCAATTAAATACATATATCATTAGCAACCGCAAGATATTCTATATTAGCTGTTGCATTTTACAAGAATCCAAATTCATAGCTTATAAACATAAATCATTTTTGTAATACAAATTACCAAAGGATTTGGCTAAAAACAAGCATTCTATGAATTTGGAGGCGACAGTTCCAAGTTCCAACACATATTCAACCGCAAAATATTCTCTCACCCATCACTAATTTGACGTTATTAGCTGTATCCCAAAAACGATGGCTTATAATATTGAAACATTATTACTACTTTAAAACTTAAATATTCATCCAACAAAGAAACTTGACCCTACCCATCAGGAGTTCAATAGCGATGTTTGCATTTTGAAACAAAACACACTTTTTGTAACACAAATTAACAAAAGGAAAATGGCTCAAAATGAGCTTCCAATGAACTTGAGAGACGACAACGTAAGTGAAGAAACAAAGACTCTGATCTCTTCACTTCCGAGAGAACAAGATTCTCAAGGGAAGCTATGTAAGTACCAAGGATGTTGGTATTACTACAACACTCTCCAAGCTGTCATCAACTTCCAGACAAACTTCAAGCCGCAAGACACCGACATAATTCTCGCTTCTTTCCCCAAATCTGGCACAACTTGGCTCAAGGCACTCTCAGTCGCAATCTTGGAGAGATCTAAACAGCCCACTGATGACCATCCGATCCATCCATTGCTGTCTGATAATCCTCATGGCATAGTACCATTCTTTGAGATCGATATGTATCTCAAAACCTCAACACCAGACCTAACCAAGTTCTCAACGTTATCACCGAGGCTGTTCTCGACACACATGCCTTTACACACCATGAAAGAGGGACTCAAGGATTCTCCATGCAAGGTTGTGTACTTATGCAGGAACGTAAAGGACGCGTTGATATCGCGTTGGTACTTCAGGTGCAAGTATCAGAAGAGTGAAGTGGCTAGAAGCAATCTCGAGTCAATGTTCGAGTCATTTTGTAGCGGAGTTAGCTTCTATGGTCCGTTTTGGGACCATGCCTTAAGCTATTGGAGAGGCAGCTTGGAAAACCCCAAGCATGTCCTTTTCTTGAAGTATGAGGAATTGAAGACAGAGCCTTGTGTCCAAGTCAAGAAGCTTGCCGAGTTCTTGGGTTGTCCTTTCACTAAGGAAGAAGAAGAGAGTGGATTGGTTAACAAAATCTTGGAACTATGCTCTATACGTAATCTGAGTGGTTTGGAGGTTAATAAAACTGGGAAAACGTGGATGAACGTTGATTACAATAGCTATTTTCGGAAAGGAGAAGTTGGTGATTGGAAGAATTATCTGACCCCTGAAATGGAGAATAAAATCGACATGATCATTGAGGAGAAATTAAAAGGTTCGGACTTGAAGTTCTAGATTTATCTTCTATGTGGTTCTACAGTTTTCTCCAATATGCATTGTAATAAAACTTTGTTTTAATGTTCCTTTGATGTATGGTTTTATGACACTCTTTCAGTCCATGCCCATGTAGGCAAGATATACCCCTTAATATATTTTTAAAAATAATTATGTTTAATTTGACTCAGAAGTCACACATCTACAGTAAAACCTCTATAAATTAATACTCGATAAATTAATAAACACTATAAAATAATAAAATTTATTGGTTTCAAATCGGGCCGGTGTAAAAATGAACAAAATTCGATAAGATAATAAGATAATAATTTTTTTATAATCTCTATGTAAATATATGGTCCCATTAATAACATAAATTAATAATCATGTAAATTTTCATATATATATAGTATATATATAGATAATATACTTTTAGTAATTTTCAATGAATTTTTGTTAGAACTCATCACTAACTTTTCTTATATAAAAAAATATTCAGTTATATTTTAAAATATTTTATTGTTATAACGTATATAAATTTGTCACAAAAATAAGCAAAATTTTTTATAAGTTTTTAAATTCTAAATATTTATAAATTTTATTTCAATAGTCATATAGACTATTTAAATACAACAATCGAGGTCACTAATCATAAATTAAAATTTATGTTAATCGTTTATATAAGTGAATTCATCTATATCATTGTTATTTAATATCAAAATAAATTTATTTTTCTTTTAAATTTTAAACTTTGAAGTCCAAAACTATTAAAAATTATAACATCTAAAATATTAATTTTATTTAGATCAAATTGTTTTAGTTTATATATTTTTATTTTTCAACAAAAATCTCTATAAATTAATAAATATTATTTTACTGTATATTTAATAAATATCTATATTTACTAGTAAGAAATATACAAATCTATTATATATTTATATGTATGTATAATGTAAGTAAAATAAATTTATAAAAATGAAAAAGAAAACTGAAAACCCTGGCTGATTCTATTTGTATGATTGTATCTGTACTTAGAAAATATATATCCAATTTCTTTAAGACAAAAGTTTAACTTTCTTTTTTTTTGTTCTCTTTAAAATTTAATGATATGAACCAACCAAAAAAAAGAGTCAAATCCACACGATTATAGAAAATAGATCCGATTCTTCTAAAGTTTCTTCCATTGTGATATTTTCTTTCTTGGGGATATTTAGTTTTCCGGGAAATAAAAATATACTTTTTCCTCTTCCATTCAGAAAGTTTTGATATTGTTTCCAGAATAGTGCATCCACTTTAGGACACAAGTTTATTCTTTACGAATTTTTAGATTCATCTGTTGACTTCTGAAGGGTTACAATTTTCCGAGAAAAAAGTTTTTAAGTTTCCCGGGAAACTGAAGAGGTAAAGATGGTGCATACTCTGATCTCTCTGATTACAATTTTTACCACCATCTGTTATTTTGGGGATGATGTTTCGGTGGTGGCAAAATAATCTTTTCATGAAAAATCAAATTAATTAATCGGAGAGGGCCATTTTTGTTTGTAAATAAATGCAAACTGGAAGGTCATTAAATGACAAAAAAAAGAGAGCATTAAAGTTGTTTCCTATGGTTATGCTCAAATTTAAATGCAGGGATCGTGGTTTCTAAATTTAATTGTCATTTGAATTATTTTGTTTGGGAACTTTCTATAATTTTGTATATCTTTTGGAAACAGTATAAACAACTGGCATTTTCGTTTCTAGGCTGGTATTTGAAACAATCCTAAATTATCTCTTCTACTTCTTCACGTCTTCAACTTGGTAGGGCTTTCAATCCCTCATCATTTGATTCAAGTTCTTCTATGAAAGATTATAATCTGAAAATCTTACTCTTTGATTCAAATTTAGCCTATTCTTCTTTAGATTTTAGTTGTTAAAGGCATTGAAATGTGATTCCATGATTTAGTATTATATTTTTTCATGAAATAAATCTAATTATTTAGTGATCCTAATGTGAAATATTGTGAAAATTGCTGTATATTTGTTTAATCAAGGCTTGTGTACTTTATGCTGGTTTTCTTCTATACAATACAAGTTCAGTTTTACTTTGTGCCTCCTCAACGTGCCCATTCAAAAATTCTCGATAAACATTTCGTATCTTTGAACTTGTACATCATTTCAGTTCATATATAGTGGCTGCTGCTTGAAGATAATATAGCCTCTGCTTTGTAAAAGACTAAAAGATAACAATGAAATCAGGTTAGTAGTGCATTCTCTTTGTTGTTCAAACCTTTAGAGTGTTTTGAAAAACTAGTGCACCAAATGGTGTATTCTCTTCTCTCTTGTGCTTGCAGACAATGATCACGTGTTTCGAAACTCAATAAAGATGTCTTATGATACGAGAAGCAATGAATGGGACAAAGAGAACTACCATTCTTCTGAATTCAAGATTGACACTAAAAACCGCGATAGTGTAGAGGATCCTCCAGTTTTCCATACGTTCGAGAACATAACAGATTGCGAATTTCATGAGATCGTATTTAGTAACTGCAAGGAGCTTACTTATAACGTTGTCAAGGATATATGTGTCGATGAGGGTGTGCCTTTGATGCAAGAGAAGTTCTTATTCAACGAGACAGATTCTATCAAAGTAATTTCGAGTTATTTCGAATCCAAATCCTCAGAAGACAACAAGTTTGAAGAATGTGTTGGCATTCAATATTCTCAAGAGAATTTGACTGTGACAGGAAAAGTAAAGGATGATTCTGAAATGCCACCGAGGGATGTTGTGGCAACATCAACAAGTGTCTCCAAGGAAGATTCCCAAAAACCTCCCAACAACAACAACATTTATGGTAATGAAGAAAACCTAGTCCGTGAAACAGAACAGGAGGAAACAGAGGAGCAAAAAGGAGACAACTTGAGATATATTTCTTTTGAGATAGGAGCTGAACCAGAGAATCATCAACTACCAAACGATGTGCTCGAAGACTCTTATGATCACAAGCTCTTTTCAAACGGTTTTGGGGAGAGAAGCTTCTGTGAAGCAGAGTCAAGTTTAGCTCATATAACTTACTCTGAACCAATCATACTCTCTGGAAGCCTCTCTCTTCTATCTGATGGAAGTGCACGTTCCTTTGCTTTCCCAATGTATATGCACTCACTTACATATATATCAACTTCTTTGTCTGCAAATTCTATAAATCCCTTTTGTGAAAACTCTGTTACAGATTGCAATCGGAATGCAACAGCAGTCCTGCAAGAATGGTGGAAGCTGATAAGAGACAGCTTCGTAAGGAGAAAGGATGGAGACATTACTCTCTTCTTCTCTGTTGTAGATTAGACCTCTAGTAAATATCCCTTTGTAGACCTCAAACACTACACTAATCTTGGATTTTGAGAGTTGGGTTTGTGTCCTATTTCTTTTTTTTTTTCAGTTTCACGTGTTGCTTCAATAACAAGGTACAAAACCTAAATACACCTTGTGCATCATCAAGTTATCAACTCTTAACGAGACCAATGTTTTGAGCGTAATAGATTTTGTTTCAATATTTTAATGGGCTTTTTAAGTTTCAAGGCCGGTCACGTCCTGATTTTCGAAAATCACTCTGGATGCTAATGTTTCTCGACTATTGAAACTTCTAAAATACATAAAGGAAGAGTGTATGATGGCTATTTCAAAAATCTACACAAGTGTTTTTCCCAAAAATCTACACAAGTGTTTTCATTTTTTTTTGCTTCTGGCCGCTCCGTCGGTGTTTGCGCACTAAGTTTTGCAGCGACCGTGCCACCCTCTTACTCATAAATAGGACTGAGCGGCTACTTTGTTGAACCGTCCAACGAAATCGAGAGTTCTAAGTGGACTATTTTTGGTAAGCAGAACTGAAATCTCTAATCATATTATATTTTTCCCTCTAAACTCTTTTATAAAGTAACATTTGCTCTAACTCATCTCTATATCGCACTCTAAAATAGATTTTTAGAGTAACTCTTTTTTTTCCTATATATAGAGTAATTCTATTTTTTTCTATATATAAAGTAATTTTATTTGTTCCTCTATATTTTACACTGTAATTACTCTAAAATAGAATAATTTTAAAATAGAGTAAAACATTTGAGAAAAATTCAATTCTATTTTATAATAAAAATAGAAAAGTACATTAAAAATGGTATAAAAAACTAACATGAAACTGTCAGATTCGTCACTCGTCAGTTTAGTTGGTAGAAGTTGCCACGTCACTACATAATTGCCTTTTTTATCATAACGTGTACTTCTCATTTAATTGCCACGTATCATGTACTAATCGAACGGCTTTGGTCTCATGTTTGTAGATCGGACGGCTCTCTTGGCCTGTTCTAGATCCTTCTCAAAGTTGAGGATAATGGTATATGCATTTTTTTTTACAGTCTTCTAATTTTTTTTACTGCTATTGTTGTTGTCTTTTTACTTTGTCAGCAAGTAATCATTCTTTTTTCTTTCCAAACCTTTTACTTTCTTTTGTTAAAATCAGATAGAATTACAGAATTCGAATCAAAAGCAAGACTTTTGTATAGTTCTTCTAACCACATGAATATAGTTTCAGAATTTCAACAAATTTACATAATCACTCACGATAGTTATAAAAAAAGAAACGTCAAATCAGAGAACGGAAATTGATTATCATCACTATAAAATAAATTATGATGAAAGCCAAACAAAAATAAAGAAATTACATGTTTGATGGTTTAAGATGTTTAAAAGGAAAATAAAATAAAATAAAAAAGCTGACGTGTCACTGGTTAAAAATGAAATAGACAGGGCCCATACTTTGTTAAGAGTTAAAAAGCGTCGTTGAGAGATTGAAACGGAGGAGGCAGCGACAGAGATAGAGAGAAGAGGCTAATGGATCAGTGACTCACTGAGTCAGATTTTACCGATTCATTACCTCCATTGAAGCCTCTTTCTAAAGATTCCAGTGGCTTTCTCTCTTTGCCATGTGCGTCTCCTCCGTTTCATCAGATCTTGCTTTCCGGTGAGTTTTTCTTCTTCTTCTTCAAATCGTTGATTCTCGTTACGTTCTCTTTCGAATCTCATCAATGTGTTTGATTCTGTGTTTTATAATGTTTAACCTTTATATCTCAAACCTATAGGCAGTAAATTACTAAATTTCGTTGTTTTAGTTTTGATGTTGATATTTTTCTACAAGAATGAATTGATGTAATCATTTCTTCTAACGATTATGTAAAGTTTCTTCTTGGATCAAGATGTGCAAAAAGATGGTGGCTTTAAATTGTAACTGTATAAGAAAAATCAAATCTTTCACATTTCTGATGGGTAGATATACCAATCTTTTTTTCTTACAGATTTTAATCTTCTCCTCTCTGTAATGGCTTACCTGATGTAGCACCAGGCTAAAATTCTGGTTTTTGCACTTCTGCCTTGTTGAGCTCGTGTTGTTTTCAGACAAAAGTCGTTTGATTTTGAAAGATGGCTATGGCAGTGTTTAAGTCTCCTCTTAAAGGAGAATTCCATGGAGGTAGAAAGATGGAAGGGAAGCAGTATAAGCATCATCTGTCTTCAGGCAGAAGACGTGTGTTTGTGCAAACTGAAACTGGCTGTGTTTTGGGTATGGAGTTGGATCGTAATGACAATGTTCATACTGTGAAAAAAAGGCTTCAGATTGCTTTTAACTTCCCTACTGAGGAAAGTTCTTTGACCTTTGGAGATATGGTGTTGAAGAATGACTTGAGTGCTGTGAGGAATGATTCTCCACTTCTCTTAAAGCGTAACTTAATGCATAGAAGCTCTTCTACTCCCTGTCTTTCACCTACTGGGAATGATCTTCAGCGGAAAGATCGAAGTGGTCCTATTGAGATACTTAGTCATTCGCATTGTTTTTCGTCTTTGAAGCAAACGGCGAATGATATTGTTATGGCTATGAAGATGGGTGTTGAACCAATCCCTGTTAATGGTGGGCTTGGAGGTGGTTACTATTTTAGGAATGAGAAGGGTCAAAGTGTTGCTATTGTAAAGCCTACGGATGAAGAACCTTTTGCTCCTAACAATCCTAAAGGTTTTGTAGGGAGAGCGCTTGGGCAGCCTGGTTTAAAGCCTTCTGTGAGAGTTGGGGAAACCGGGTTTAGAGAAGTTGCTGCGTACCTTCTTGACTATGATCACTTTGCTAATGTTCCTCCCACAGCTCTTGTGAAGATAACACACTCTGTCTTCAATGTTAATGATGAAATGGACGGGAACAAATCTCGTGAGAAGAAGAAGCTGGTCAGCAGCAAGATTGCTTCGTTTCAGAAGTTTGTAGCTCATGATTTTGATGCTAGTGATCATGGGACTTCAAGCTTCCCAGTCTCTTCTGTGCACCGCATTGGGATATTGGACGCAAGGACTCTCAACACAGACCGGCATGGTGGAAATCTTTTGGTGAAGAAGCTTGATGATGGTGTTGATGGGAGGTTTGGTCAAGTGGAACTTATTCCAATAGATCATGGCCTTTGCTTGCCAGAAACACTCGAAGATCCTTACTTCGAGTGGATCCATTGGCCTCAGGCTTCAATACCTTTCTCTGAAGAAGAGCTTGACTACATACGAAGTCTTGATCCAGTGAAAGACTGTGAAATGCTGCGAAGAGAGCTTCCAATGATTCGAGAGGCTTGTCTCAGGGTCCTAGTTCTGTGTACTGTTTTCCTTAAAGAAGCTGCTGCTTTTGGACTTTGCCTTGCAGAGATTGGTGAAATGATGACTCGGGAATTCCGCGCAGGAGAAGAAGAGCCAAGTGAACTAGAAATGGTGTGTATCGAAGCCAAGAGACTAACCGTGGAACAAGACGTTTTATCTCCCAAGTTAGATTTAGAAGGAGAGACAGAGTTTCAGTTTGATCTCGACTATAATGATCTAGACTCGGTTTATGGCTCCCTGACACAGCCCGATGAGTCCTTTGCCAAAACCCCATTCTCAAGCAGACGTTCTTCACTTGGAAAGCTCAAAGAGAGCATCACAGAAGAAGAAGAAGACGATGAGGAAGAGACAAGACTTGTATCATCTCTGTTCAAGCTTTCAACATCAATGAAGAACAACAGTCTAAGCAAGAACATGGGATCTAAATACCCGAAGCCTCCAAGAGACAAAACCAAAGAAACATTGTTAAGTCATAATAGCGCGAACGTGCAGCTTCCGGTTAGCACAAACTTTGTGAAGTTAGCAGACATGAAAGAAGTCGAATGGGTTGTGTTCTTGGAGAGGTTTCAGGAGTTGCTTGACTCAGCTTTTGCAAAACGTAAGACCATGACGTTGAGGAACAGACAGAGACTTGGTACGTCGTGCAAGTTTTGAAATCACATAGGTCAAAGTCTTAAGAGTTCACGTGATAGATCATAGACTAAAGATACCAAAGATGTTACTTTGAGCAACAACTAGTTAACTTGGATAAAATTAGTTTACTTTTGTGGCGACGAGAAGCACTCTCAATGTGAATAAAACTGTTCTTTCTCTCTGACCTACTCTGTAAATATTCTTTATCATTTCTTTAAAATGAATGATTTGCCTTGTCTTTACAAAAATAACATCAGTTTCCCTACAAGATATTATCAGAAAACTATAACCAACCAATACTTAGTTTACAATGATATTTTCGTTTTTTATTATTCACTTTTGAGTTTTGACTTTTGAGTGTTTTTAGTTTTTACTATGTAGATTTTGTTTGTTCTTAACTATTTTCCTGCTAGAAATTTTAATGAATCTGGGACGTAGCAATTATTATTATTATTATTATTATTATTATTAGTAAATTGAGTAGATAAATACAAATATTGGTGCTTTTTGCTTTTGTGATTTTTATGGCAACTTGTTCATCGTTTGGTTTGAAAATATGATGTGTTTGTGATAAACTTGTCATTTTAATGGACACAATTCATCAGTGTGCCACATCAGTGACCATTACCTGTCTTCTTGTCAATGTCTTACATAAGCATTTCACAACTTGTTGAACTATTACAACGAATTAATGCAAACTTTATGTTCCTGAATTTTTGTTCTTTACCTTGAATGAATTGAGGGGTTTCTTAGGCATTTGAAATGACTTATTTTTTTTTGCTCTCATTATGTCGGAAGCCAACGCGTATACAATATTAAAATGGTCTGTAACAATACAATGATCTAGAAAACTTAGGAAAAAGAAACAATTACAATAAAAACTAAACTGGTAGTTGCAAGTTTTGGAGATTGGTATATATTTGAAGTTCTTTGGTTTAAAAAATAAACTCCATAATACTATTGGAATGTCCTATTCGGTTCAATCCAACAAAAATTATAGAGAAAATTGAATTCAACCGAAAAAGAAAACCAAGTTTTATTCTTTTTACATATTAACAAACTATAATCGAAAGCAAACCGAATTGAAAAAAAAAATCGATTTAGAAGAAATGAGTTAAAATACATATTTAATATTTTTAAAAAATTAAGGTAAAACCCAAACCAATGCCGAAGGCATATTAAACTGAATACAAAGAAAGTTTGACCTCAAATTAATCCTTGTATTTCATTAGGACAAAAAACACTCAAAAACCGAAATACTTTTAAACTGAAACCAAGTGAAGTTCGATTATGTATATGTATGTTTTTTTGTTAACCGGAAGACCTCAAAAACCAGAATTTATGTTTAAACCGAAAATGGATTAGAGTTTTCTCTCCAAATATCAGATATGCCTCCATGGGCTCCCAGCGAGGCTCACACAATCACCATGTCTATAACAATCGACGAGATGATCAATTGTTAACCCTGCAGCCTGCATGAACGAATGTACGATCACTGGACCGAAAAATCGAAACCCTCGTTTGATCATATCTTTGGTAATTATCTCAGCCTTGGGAGATCTCAATGGTACATTTCTTGAATACTTGAATTTGTTAACGATCGGTTTGTAATCCATAAACCCCCACATGAAGCTACTGAATGATCCAAATTCCTTGACCACCTGTAAAATAATAAAATGATAGGTTTCTTTGGATCTACTTGGCAATAACAGAAGCTAAAAAGGTCTTTTGAAAGCATATACAATAAATTATAGGTATATTTTTGCAATTTGCCTTGATTATGCATTTGGCATTGTCGACAATACATCTGACTCTACTCTCTTGTAACATTATTGCTTTGTTTGATGCAATCTCTGTGATCTCTTTCTCTCCCATTTTGGCCACCATATTTGGGTCAAACTCACAAAATGCCTCTCTAGTTTAACAATTTGTCAAACACACGGATAAATTATTATTTACATGTGTAATGTAACAAATTATATATGAATATTGGTAAGAGATTTTACCTGAAGAGTTCTTTGCGTTTTAGAATCTCTGTCCAATTATAGTCCATTAACATCCCCGACATGGCAAGGAACTCAAAAAGCAAGCTGTTTATAGTGTTATTGTTCACCATGCAATTAATTTTCTATTTAAAAATTAAGTTAAATACAAGCATAGTATAACAAGAGAGTTATAGCTATAATCATACTTATCATCATAGACAGGGACTCCCCATTGCTGGTCATGAAACGTTACGTAGACTTCATCTACAAAAAAAAAAACACAAAGAATGCTTTTTAAAATATATACTTAACCCATAATGATCACCATGGAATTTGATTTGGTTTAATCACATTAATGATTCACAAATTAAACTTTTCTAGATACTAGAGAGATATACTACTTGTTGAGGACATATTTCCCAGTGATATTACCACTTTTCTTGGTGATCCAATAACACCTCTTTGGTTCATGATCATCACTATTGAAGTCATGACATAGTTGTTGTTCTTGTTGTTGCGGGATACTTTTTGGAACAAATGTTTCTCTTCTGTGGGGTGATGCGATTAAACCGAGTGCTAGAGAGATCTTTTGTTCCAACGTGGATGAATCCGTGGAAAAAGAATCGGTTGAATTTTGGGAGAGCGATAGAGATATAGAAGAGAGTGAGAATGAAGAAGAAGTACTTCGTTGAAGTGCAATTGGGTAGATCCTCTTCAAGTGCTTTGCAAAGAAATTCGAGTTTTGCTTAGTCTCCTTCTCACTTACACTCTTGCTTTTCTCCACGTTTACTACTCTTCTTTTAGGACTTGCTTTGTACATCTTTGATTTTGGAGTAAGCAAAAACAAAGAATAGTCCCAAGTACTTATAGGAGAGCGATGCACCATAAAATGGAGGTTTTAAGTAAAATGTGGTTATAACAAGAGATTGAACTAATTACACCTAAGTTGGTGAAATGTGGATTTCATGTGTGTGAAATTATACCATATTTTCTTAACAAAAAAAAGAAAAGAAGAAATTTTACCATATTTGAATATTTTCTTAATTGGAATATAGGATGCCAAGAAACGGCAAATTTCATTAAAAATAAATAGTGTTGATAGTGAAGTTTATTTAAGTTGAAAAAGACATACTACGATTTTAATATAAAAAATTTGCATTTATTTTGCAAGAAACATATTTTCATTTGTTTTAGATCTAATGCATGCATCAAGAAAGGTAACAGATAACCAAATTGGTGAAGTGATCCATCTTAAACCTTTTTATATATATATAATTCCATCTACTTCTAATATTTTTGGTTTTGGGGGGTTCCTTTTTTACTTGATTTGGAATACTAATTGATAGATGTATTTTCAAATTTGAGTATTAATATTTGCACGAATGAATACTCAACAATAAGTTTGTTATACTTTTTGTGATTAAAACTAATTAATCTCGGTCTATTTTATGCTCTTATATTAAAAACCACACTATACTCGAGTTCCGCACTCGCTAATTCTTTCTTTGGTGGGAAAAAATGATTACTGATCATATGCTAACGGTGAATTAAATAATTCTAAAACAGATTATTCTTAGCTTCTACTCTTTGTTGATGCATGTTGATTTGAAGAGAAATGAACGTTTCGCCTATTTTAGACAAAGCACTCTCATCTTTCTCTATATATATACTCTCTTTTAACTACGTACGTATCTTTAATTTTGTTTATATTAGGTAACAGTATTCTGATGCATGTAAACAGAAAGTATATTATTGATGTGAATATATTACAATTTTACATATCAATCTGTAGGGTAAAGAAATTGATATTAGTCTTGAACAATCTTTGTTCTTATTAGAAAACATCAATTTAAAAGAAGTTAAGTATTGTTTTAATTTTTGTAAACCGGCATGAAAGTAGAACCGGAACTAAGAAATTGGTTCGGTTAGTTGAAAACCGTTATTAGCTTTAAATTATAAACCCAAGAATCGTAAAACCCTTTTTCATCTCCGTCTGTTCTTCAAACTTGCCGGGAAATCCAAATTATCTCTCCGACGACGACCTTAATTAACTCAAAATTGCTAATTTCCTAAAGCCCATCTCCCGGAATCCCCCAATTGAAAAACCCTAATTCCCAAATTCCATGATCTGTAGATGGATTGCATTCAATTCAACCAAAGTGTCGTCTCGTGTTCTCTCTTCTTTCTCTTCTCTCTTACTCACTAAATCCTCCTTCTCCGTCGCCGCGAAACTCGACGATCAGCCACTTCCCTCAACCAATTTCACTTCTGATCACAGAGACTTCTACCAAGAGATTCTCTTTGGGATGAAGAAGATTGGGTTCCGTGAGTTTCTTCATGGGCATCACTTTCGAGGTTTAGTTTCGGAATTGAAGCAGGTTCATGTTGGAGAAATCATGAGTGAATTGATGGCTGAAAGCTCAGATCTTTCAGTTTGGTTTTTCAAAGAGCTGAAAGATATTTATGGGTTTCGTCATTCGAGTTTTTCCACATTGTTCGTTTCACATATTTTTGCCAGTCAAAAACGTTTTAAAGAGCTTCAAGTGATTCTGGAAAAATTGCTCCTAGAACAAGGCAAGTCTTTCTCTTTTCTTATGTCTTCAATTTCATTGGAAAAAATGAAGAAACTTTAGAGTTTGTTATATTTCATTCTGAATATGATTTATTACAATAATTTTCCATATTTTAGGCTCTGGTTCAGCTTCTTTGCTTTGTGAGCTTCTCTATAATAGTTTCAGAAAGTGGGACTCTACGGGAGTAGTTTGGGATATGTTGTTGTTTCTTTCATCGAGATCTAAAATGGTTGGTGATTCTCTCTATATCTTGGAAAAGATGAAAGATCTGAACTTGAATGTGTCGACTCAGTCATACAACTCCATTTTGTATAGTTTTAGAGAAACAGATAAGATGTGGGATGTGTATGAGGAAATCAATGCTAAGAATGAGCACACATACTCAACAGTTGTAGATGGATTGTGCAGGCAACAAAAGCTTGAAGATGCAGTTTTGTTCTTCCGAACTTCAGAATGGAAGGAGATTGGTCCCTCTGTAGTTTCTTTCAATAGTATAATGTCAAGTTACTGTAAATTAGGTTTTGTAGATATGGCGAAGTCGTTTTTCTGTACAATTTTGAAATGTGGATTGGTTCCTAGTGTATATAGTCACAATATACTTATCAATGGACTCTGTCTTGCTGGCTCTATCGAAGAAGCTTTAGAATTGGCTGAAGACATGAATAAGCATGGAGTGGATCCTGATTCTGTGACATATAATATTCTTGCGAAAGGTTATCATCTTCGCGGTATGATCAGTTTGGTTTGGGAGGTCGTTCAAAAAATGCTGGATAAAGGTTTGAGTCCTGATGTTATCACACACACAACATTACTATGTGGGCATTGTCAGTTAGGAAACATTGATAAGGGTTTAAGATTGCTGAAGGATATGTTGTCGAGGGGATTTGAGGTAAACAGTATCATCCCCTGCAGTGTAGTGCTCAGTGGTTTATGTAAAACAGGAAGGATCAATGAAGCTTTGTCGTTATTATATGACATGAAAGCCAATGGTCTGAGACCTGATCTTGTGGCATATTCTATTGTGATTCATGGCCTCTGCAGGCTAGGAAAATTTGATATGGCTGTTTGGCTCTATGACGAGATGTGTTCCAAAAGAATTCTTCCGAATTCTAGGACACATGGTGCTATTTTGCTCGGTTTATGTTGGAAAGGTATGTTACTTGAGGCAAGATCGTTTCTGGATTCTCTGATTTCAACTGGCTACACACTGGATATTATTCTCTACAACATTGTAATTGATGGGTATGCAAAGTCTGGTTGTATAGAGGAGGCCTTAGAGTTATTCAAGGTAGTGATTGAGAGTGGGATAACTCCTAATGTTGCAACTTTCAATTCTTTGATTTACGGGTATTGCAAAACATGGAATATAGCAGAGGCTAGAAAAATCTTTGATTCTTTGGATGGCATCAAGTTATATGGATTGGTTCCAAGTGCTGTGAGTTATACAACTCTGATCAATGCATACGCTAACTGTGGAAATACCAAAAGCATTGGTGAGTTGTGCTCGGAAATGAAAGCAGAAGGAATCCCACTAACCAATGTCACGTACTCAGTGATTATTAAAGGACTTTGCAGAGGCGGGAAATTCGAAAAATGCAACCAGGTACTCAGGAAAATGGATTCTGAAGGTGTAACTCCAGATGAGATCACTTACAATACAATGATTCAGTATCTATGTAGAGTTAAACATTTACCAAGAGCATTTGAGTTACTCAAAGAAATGACATATCGAAATCTTGATCCTACACCTGCTACTTATAGTATTCTAATGGACGGCCTTTGTGTCTGCGGTGACATAAAGGAAGCTAACATGTTTCTCTATTTGCTCCAGGAGCGGGACGTTAGTGTATCCAAATTTGCTTATACCACACTGATCAAGGCACATTGTGTAAAAGGTGATCATAAAATGGTAGAGAAGCTCTTTCATCAGCTGCTTGACAGAGGATTCGATGTTTCCATCAGGGATTACAGCGCGGTGATCAACCGTTTGTGTAGGAGACATTTAGCAGACGCGGCTAAATTCTTCTTCTGTCTAATGTTATCCCAGGGTATTTCACCTGATTTAGACATTTGCAGAGTGATGATAAAGTCACCAGATGAATTGCTTTCTTGGACAATCAAATCAGGTTTATTGCCTCATCAGTAGTCTGCAAACTTTTGTCTGTTGACCTGTCTTTATCTGCTAGCTGGACTATGCACAAATTCCAGCAGAGAAATTGTTCACATGAGGTAACTATTAGTATATTGTCACTGTAAAGTAACAAAACAAGTTGCTTAGTTAATGATCTGATACTTTATTCTCCTTTCTCAGTGATGCAATTAACAAGGTTAATCGTAGACTGGATGGTACCATCGGGAACCAATTGTTTCACATTAGCTTCTATGAAGAATCGTAGTAAGTACTTTCTCTTGAATTTTGAAAACTTTTTCATTTGACCATTTGGATACTGCTTCTAGTTTTAGAGATAGCTTCCATGATTTATTCAACTTCAGAAACAGCTTTTTTTTTTTTTTTTTTTTCCAGCAAGAATCACTCTCCTATATATCAACCTAGTGATTGTGTTGCAACATTTGAATCCAATAATGTGAACTGTGTTTTGATTGAAACATCATCACACTTATGCCTTCTCCTTTTTGTAAGTTTTTAGATTCCCCAACTAAAACGCAATTTTCTTTTGTCGTTATGCTGCTTGATTCTAAGTCTTACTTGTCTTATTCAGGTTCTTCAGAAGATAAAGTCACTGGTTCTTGTGCTTCCCTGGGCTAGCTCATACATTTTTTAACCAGATATCTTCATCCATTTTTCGACCACATATAGCCAAGATTCTCGACTTTAACTTGTAGAAAGTTTGTTCTTCTTGCTCATTTAAGAGCGTTTAGTCCATATTTGAAGCATTCTTGTGTAATCTATTCTCAACACTCTTTTGTAAGAGCAGCACAAAACTTGAGATAAGGAATTACATTGTTTGTTAGTTTTTGGACAGGGTTTTCAGACGAATAACGGATGTAAGAAGTTGACAATACAAATTATACAATGCAAAGAAGAAGAAAAACAATTCAGAACTTAATTAAAATTCACAAAAATATTATAACACGGTATATTTGATATAGTAACATCGACCAATGGATACAACTTTGAGATACTACAATTTGGCTATACGTACTATTTTTTAATATATAATTAGAACTATATGTTACAAACACAAAGCTCAAAGTTACCTTATTATATATGTATTTTAAGATATTGATATTGATTAATATAAGGAGCATGTTGTTGAGTTTCAATATAAATATGATCAGTTGTTCTTGGGAGGATGGTGCCTTGGTTTCCAGTAATCAGCAGTGTAGGCAACGAGGTCATCCTCTTCCTCAACACTTGTCTCTTTCTTTGTTGTCTTCTTCATAGTCATCTTTGTCGTTTCCTTACTAAACTCTTCTCCACTTCTTCTTCGTACTTGCAGCTTCTTCATTACATCATCAACATGCTTCATCACCTGCTTATCATTAACATTCTTAGATAATATATACATATATGTGAGGAATGCAACTGCTATGTGAAATTCGTAGTTATGCGTAATGTGGAAATTGATTCAATAAGTATTCACTACTCAAGCTAGATACCTTCGCATTTGAAACGACGTCAACAGTTGATACTTGCTTATCTCCTGATGAAAAAATAAGGCAAATTTATTAACTGCATTTTTTGGGGGTTAAAGTATATTAATTGCATTTCTACTTTAAATAATATTATATAAAGCTTGCATGCATCTACATATATTTCATGCAGAATGGAAAAAGAAATATAGTTTGATTGCAATACTCATAAACTAGTTAATGAAATTTGTTGATAAAGAGAGGATGGAAAAAAAAAAAAAAGAGAAATAAACCATGAAGGGAATATCCAAAGGAGAGGCAAAACAAAAGAAGGATCAACAGAAACATAAAGCTTGAAGTGATGCTCATCTCTTCTTTCTTCTCTTAGCTACGAAAATGAGTTATGAGCTCGATTAATTTCGCAAAGAAGATGAAGATAATTAGAAGAAGGTTAAGTAGTGTTTATATAGGAAATCTAAGAAAGAAAACGTAAAGAGAATGTCAAATCAAATCCATTTTTATTTTACCATGTGTCTCTATTGGGAACCGGTCTTAAACGTTGGGATATGCATAAATTCCCGAAAAATGTAAGAAACTGTGAATTACAACATGAGATCCAAGTTCACACCCATTAAGCTTACAATACTATATTTTAAAAATACTTGGTCGAACTTTGAACATCAATTAGAGCACCGTTCATGCAAATCTAAAAAGAAAAACATCTTGTTGACCAAAGAAATTAAAGAGAAAAGAGCTTACTAAGTCAATACGATGTAACATTCAAGAACAACCCTTTTAAATTCCTCGGAAGTATAAACTAATTAGGAAAAATGAAAAAAGAAAATAGTGTATAGATGCGCGGGTAAACACATTCATCTCATAACTATTTGTGGAGGAAAGCATTGGTCAATCTCATTTCCAAATTCCTAAAATCTCATTATTTTATCGCTAGAAATTTCTTTCAGAATGAGCTTTATTTTTTGCTGGTACATTAATAATGAATATACTTCGGCTGATGAGTAATATTTTCAAAACCAATAAGACGTTAAAAATTAGGCAAAAACAAAAAAGAACCAGAAACAATACTAGACACCACAATTTAGAAGTATTGGCTTCCATTTTGATAGAAACAATGTTATTTTTCGGGAATAAGTTTTATAATTTATATGAGCTCATTATATTTTCACGTAAATACACAAAGTATGACACGGAAAAAGCAAGAATTTACGTATTCCCAAAAACATCGAATAAGGAGACGAAACTTAACGTAAATTGCAATTTACAGATGTGCGTGTTTTGTGTTTGTCTCTTACTGTATTACCCACTTTTTCTCAGATTCAAGAACAATAATAATAAAAGTTGCTTAATTAATTGTCTGTACATAACTTTTTTTCTTAAACCACAAAATTCGA
The DNA here is from genome assembly GCA_028015245.1 of Cardamine occulta. Lineage (NCBI taxonomy): Eukaryota > Viridiplantae > Streptophyta > Magnoliopsida > Brassicales > Brassicaceae > Cardamine > Cardamine occulta. The sequence continues at coordinate 5,931,313 of CM051362.1, read as the reverse complement.
GTTACGGTTGTCCCAAAATTTTGTTTATTTTTTATTTTTATTGCTGGTGTATAATACCGGTTTAAGGCAACAAGTAGCTTTTATTTTTTATTTTGTTGCGCAACCCGGAGAAGTGTAGCTCATATTATAGAAATGTATTTACTCAATTTTCAATCGATTTTATAATAGCAAAAATGATGTAAGATAGTAAAGTAATGATCCTACAAATATTTTATAGCCCAAAAGCCAAAAGCATATATATTATCATCAATGTGATGCAATTGGGATATATTATCATCAAAAAATGAGCAGGGAAAGAATCAAAGAACATTCATTATATATATTAATTTTTTTTTGAAACTTTAACTTTGCAAAACCGTACGTAACTCATATATATATCCTCATCACTACAAAAATTTAATTTTGTTTTGTGTAATTGACTAACCTGTAGTCATGAACATTACAGTGACAAAAATCACAAGAAAAATGTATGAAGATCTTCGAATGTCCATTACTTGTCTATCACTAATATGCTGTGAACAGAAAAAAATATATGCTGTGAATTCTGAAGATGTAACTCTTGCGTTTTCAAATTCTTTTCGTTTGATTGTTTTTGGAGTAGTTCTATAGATTTGACGCTCCTTTTATAGACAAATTCTGAAATCTGAGTCATGTATATATGTTTACAAAAATTCTGATTGAATCAGTAACATTGACGCTCCTAATTTGACTATTTTCTGAATTAAAAAAATTATATATATAGTCAAAGTTAACGTATTAGTGTGGTATTACTGATTAAAAAAAAAAAAACTTTGACTATTTTATATTTGTACTACAAATCTCTTCACCTGAATATACTAAATACAATGATATAAAAGATATATGTACATATAGTTGACCAAAAAAAAAAGATATACAGATAGTCAGATACTGTATAATAGATCATGTCCCACGCATATTATTTTGAAAAGTTAATAATAATGTTCAATCTTGGATTTTAGTCAGGTTGAGATTTCGAATTTTTTTTGTTTACGAACAATATTATTCAAAATATAAATATGAATGATTTGGTATGGATTTGGCTTCAAATTTGAGAATAATTGTATTATATGTAGGGTTATTTTACTTACATTTAGAAAAAAATTGAGTGAAAAAAAAATCTCATGGGCTCATAATGGGCTTTACTGAGGCCGAATATGTGATCTCATATTTGTTTAGGTGTTTTGAATTTAAAAAAAAAAACCGTGATCTCATGTTAAATTAGAGGTATTCGATTTCGAGTTTCGACTGATTGGCAATCAATTGATAAGTCCCAGTGATTCATCATTTGATTGCCAATTATCATGTCCTGACCTTAAGTATGAAATGATACAGATAAGCAAAATTTAAATTTATATTCATTAACCCAAAAATATATTTTTCGTGTAATTCCAACAGACAGATTGATGTGAATTTTCCTTAAGTAATGATGAGAATAAGCTTTATGTTTATCCAAATAGGTTACAAATTAATTTAGAGCCATTTATTCTCCACTACCCATCATTGCCTTCCTTTATTTAGGTTTAGTTTTCTATGTCTTCATTAATTAATTCTTCATTATTTCTATAATCAATGCAAGTAGCATCTAGAAAAGTAGAACAATGATCAGTCTGTGGGCGTGTGTATCCTCATATAGTGTATGTCTTTATATCACACTTATAGTATTCTTATCTGATTTTTATTTTATTTTGCATTCTGAAACGTGATTATGAAGGTTGATACATTGTTACAACATTTCCGTTTTGTTACAAGTTTATTATATTATACTTGTGTATCCGAGTTAATTCGTTACTTCCATTTACATATATTGATACTGATACTGTAGTACTGTACTGGATAAAGACATTTTTTATATCACTTAAAATTAATAAGGTAATCCCATAAAACAAAGAAAGATAATACTTTTGCATACTTAAGGAAATTAATATATTGTGTTAAGCCTTAATCTTCGCCATTATACAGATACTGTATATATAAAAGAAAGAAAGAGGATTAAAAAGAGAAATCTTAGCATCCATTTCTAACCATATTATAAATAAATAATAAACAATATCAAGAGACTATTCTTTTAGTTTTTTGTTTGTTGATATATCAATAGATTATTGCATTAGGCCATTCTTTTCTTCTTACCAATAAATAAAAAAACAAGACTCTTGAGTGAAATGGGAACTGCGACGTCGACAATGGCGGCGAAGTTAGCATTCTTCCCACCAAATCCACCGTCGTACACGGTGGTGACAGAAGAATCTACGGGGAAGATGAGGATATGGCCGGACATGCGTAACCGGAGAGATGATGAAATCGAAGTGGTGAAGATAAAGACGAGAAGAGGGAATGAGATCGTAGCGATGTATGTGAAGAATCCAACCGCTAAACTCACCGTTTTGTATTCTCACGGCAACGCCGCCGATATAGGACGCATGTTTCTCATCTTCACCGTTCTAAGTCATCATCTCAATGTCAATCTCATGGGGTTAGTTTATATATGTTATAAACTATATAGTTTATAGTTTCATGATGATATCATTATTATGCATCACTCCGTGAAATTCACTTGTTTTGAGATGGTAGTTCTTCATTAGTCTTTTTTGATAGAGAGAGAAGACACTATTCAATTAACAAAGTGATGGTAGTTCGTTAGTCATCACTAAATTTATCTTTTTGTTTTCTTAATATTAGGATAGGATTCAAGCATAGGATCCCAAATTAAGAATAAATATAATCCAAAAGAATCAGATAATTTCGTCAAATTTCCTAGCTCGCCATTTTTTTAAAAATGTAGGCCAGACAACTACTTTTAAATATATTAATAAATTCAATCATTATCAATATATTAATTAATACTATAAAAACTGAAAATAGGTTGGTATACTTCAACTCAGATTTAAATAAATACTATATTAGGTTCTTTGTAAGTAAATAATATATGGTTTTCTGTATTGATAATTGCAGATACGATTACTCAGGATATGGGCAATCTTCTGGTAAGGTAAGTTATTTATTCCAAATTTTCAAATCACACTTTTTAAAGGGATTAGCGCGTCCATTTCATGTTGAGAACAAAAATGAACTTAGCTGAATATATGTATCATATACAACAACCAAATAAAATAAAACCAACCAATAGACGAAATCACATTTACTATCAGCTCCAAATTAAATCATTTACATATGATGAATATCGTCTGATAAAAAAACAAGCACATGATTATTGAATATAGAATTAAATATATGATTTGTGTGTGATTTGGTTCTTAAATTTGAAAGCCAAGTGAGCAAGAGACGTACGCAGACATAGAAGCAGCTTACAATTGGCTAAGAGAGACCTACGGTACAAAAGGTGAACGTATCATCTTGTACGGACAATCTGTCGGAAGTGGACCGTCGCTTGAGCTTGCTTCTCGTCTTCCACGTCTCCGAGCTCTTGTTCTTCACAGTCCTTTCTTGTCCGGTCTTCGTGTTATGTACCAAGTCAAGCACTCCTTCTGGTTCGACATTTTCAAGGTTCGATCGTTCTAATATACTTTAGTGCAAAGATCTCAGCATTAGTCGCAACCTAATTATAAAGTCTCTAGAGTTTTGATTTTTTAAGTATGAAGATAAAGATCATTTAGAGACTTTTAGAAAAGTCTTTTGAAGTGTTATTGTTAGAACATTAACTTTTTTGAGCTAGTTACATTGATCCAAATATTTTTTAAGTAATATTATATGATATATATGGCAATATGCCCGAAACTACATTGTTTTGGTAGACTGATAAGAGTTTTGTTACTGCAGAATATTGACAAAATTCAGCTCGTGGACTGTCCCGTTCTTGTGATTCATGTAAGTGTATTTTACACTACAATATTATAGATATAATTAATCATTCTTATTTTATAATACCATATTATACTAACAACTTGGTATATGTATATAATTCTCGCTGCCTGCAATGCAGGGAACAAATGATGAAGTGGTAAATATTTCACATGGAAAACAATTATGGGAACTATGCAAAGAAAAATACGAACCCTTATGGATTAAAGGAGGAACCCATTGTAATCTTGAGGAGTTCCCTGAGTACTTAACTCATTTAAGAAAGTTCGTATCAGTTATTGAGAAGCTTCCAATTCCAAATTTCCGACGTCATTCATTGGCTGATGATCACAAGAAAGAGATACCAACGAAGAGTACAAGTTGGATTGGATCTAGGCATAGCACAGAATGTGTTACTGCTAGAGAAAAATCAAAAAAGATTAGTATCGATCATCGTTTTAGAAAGGCAAGAAACAGCGTAGACAGCTCCGAACGGGCTAGAAATAGCTTCGACAGGTTAGTACTTAAATCATTGAAGATCATATGATTCAATTATTAGAATTCAGTTTTTGTTATTTGAAGTCGACTGTATCATGTTCTATAGTCGATTTTACTATCTGATTTTTTATTTTATTTTTTTTGTTAAACAACCATCTGAATCTTTGGTTGTAGGTTGGGTGAAATCGTGAGGTCAGTTCGGTTGTGTAGTGTTGATTGTGTGAAGAATCCAGTTGCAGAGGCTTGATGATTGTTTTCAGAATATTGTTTTCCTTGTTCGTTGGTTAGATTCTTTGGCAAAGAGAAACATATTCTGTATGCATGAACATATCTTTTTTTTTTTTTTTTAATCTGTGCTCAATCTTTTTTTCTTTTTAAGAAGTTAAAACATACTTATGAACAGTTATCCAATAAAAATTACTTCTTCCGTTTCAAATTAGTTGTCGTTTAAGGTTGTTTCACACATATTAAGAAAACATTTAATTTTTCAGTTTTACCTCTAGTTAATGTTTATTTGATATTATTTCATTGGTCAAGATATTAAAACAAGAAAGACAAAATTGGAAATCTTATCAAACATATGCATTGAAAACATAAAACGACAACTAATATGAAACGAGTTTTAAAGTCTAGAACGACAACTAATATGAAACGGAGGTAGTAATTAATTCTCATCGTACAATTATAATTCTGGTTCTCGATGATATTTAGTGAGAATTAAAAAAAATAGTTAGTTGAGAAATTATGACAAACAAATTTAAGAAAATTTTAATAACTGATGATGAAACTGGAGAATTCATTTTCTTTTAAAAAATAACATTGCCTTTTGTAAACTGATCACTTTTATTCTAACAAATTTACACTAACCCCTTCATTTTTAGATCAGTTTAACCAATTCTACTCGGACTATAAATTTGTTAGAATGAAATTGGAGAATCCATTTTCTTAAAAAAAAATATGTTCCATATTACATAATAATGATAGTAAACCATATCAAAAATAAAGCTAGTTAAAAAAAATTAAACGACTAAAAATCTAGTTTTACTGCAGAATTTTCGGTTAAAAAGTTCAATACTTCAATGTAATAGAAAAATCTTGTATCATGCAAACCAAACATAGTAAACCGGATATCAAAAGAGAACATTCTATCTACGATGAATTCATATAATCCACGTCAGCTCCATATCAGCACCACGTCACTATAAGTATAGGTTGTTTGAGTAAGCTTCATTAGTCAAGTAGTGTGTTTATGATGAGACAACACAAGCCAAACACGAGCTTTTAAATTCCAAGTTTAAGCCACTCACTCAAGATCTTCTGTTGCAATCTACTCGCTCTCTATAAATAAACCCTAAAGCCTTAAAAACATGACATCAAATAAATAAAAAAGAAAGCATATGGCTTCTTTTCATCAAATTTACAAGCTAATTACCATTGCAATTCTCTTTCTCTCATTCACATTAACCTCTCTCGCTGAAAATGCCGAGCTCGCAAGCGTTAATCAATGCAAATCCGGTCCACGAGCATCGTTATGCCACGACAACAAAGAATTACAAAAACTCAAATTTATAGCCATTGTTTCGATCTTAGTGGCGAGTGTAATCGGTGTTTTTTTACTGTTATTTACCACTGGGGTTCCGGCGTTAGGACCAGACCTAGATCTTTTCGTGCTCATCAAGGCATTGGCCTCGGGAGTTATCTTAGCGACTGGTTATATGCATGTGTTACCTGATTCTTTTTTCAATCTCAATTCTTTTTGCTTGCCAAGAAATCTATGGAAGAAGTTTTCGTTCACGACGTTTATAGCTATGATCTCGGCTTTGTTCACGTTGTTGGTGGATTCTTATGCCAACTCATGGCATAAGAAGAGAATGTCGAAACCGCAAGTAATTGACATTGAAACCCTAGAGAATGGAACAAATGATTTGGAAAATGAAAATGGGAATGTAGTTGGCGAGGATGCAAAATCTAAGCTTATTAGGCATCAAGTCATTGCTCAGGTTAGCAAATAAATTTCTTTTATCCTTTTTAAAAAATTTATTACATTTCAATATTTCATGAACCTCCAATAAATTTTGAAACTAATCAATCGGTGCAGGTTTTGGAGATGGGGATTGTAGTGCACTCGGTTGTAATCTGCCTTGCGATGGGAGTTACGGATAACAAAAGTATACCGCCCGACGAGTCCAACGGCATTAATTGTGGTCGGGGTCTTAAACGCTTGTTCAGCCGGTTTATTGAACTGACTACATAGCACTTGTTGATCTGTTAGGTGCAGATTTTTTGGGACCAAAGTTGCAAGGGAACATGAAGCTTCAGTCAATGGCTTATGTTGCTGTTTTTCTAGGTGCTGGAGGAATGTCTGTAATGGCTAAATGGGCTTAAAATGATTGAAAATTTAGTTATAACCCAAATTCTATAACGATGTTTTAAGATTTTTAGGGCTACTAGTATTTAATCCGTAAACCGGCTCATCCTTTGTTTGTTTGATCCAATAAAATTATTTTTTAAAGTTTTCAGCCTCACTAATATGTTTCATCGATTTATTTAATTTTGTTTTTTTTTTCTGAACAGTAATTTCTGTCCAATCGATTTATTTTTCTGTCCAATTACTAACATATATATCTTATTTTATAGAGAAAATGTAATAGCAAAAAACTGCTCATGCCTAAGAACCACACAATTTTTCCAAAAAAAAGACAAAAAAATATTGATGATTTGCCTCTTAAACCGATTTCATTAATTTGTAGAATTTGATTAGAATGGTTTGTGTTGGTTTACCACGAAATGATTGAAATAATGAAGTAAAAAAAACAATAGATATTGGTTTATTTACCTATGGGCTGGTTCGTGTATGGTTTATTTAAGTCTCAAACTATTGGGCTGATGTAATAAAACTGGGCTTACGCCTCTGCATTGACAACAAAAAAAACAAAAGATATCATGATTGGCTCAATCGACACAAGCCTCACAAGCAATGTTTGTTAAGCATTCTGATTTATTTTTGCATCTGAATGTGATTATGATTTCTTTCTTGGCCTCCACAGCAGAGCTTGAAACTGCAAAAAAATGTAAATAAATTAATTATTTAATCAAAAAATAGTTCTTACTTCTAATTAGTATAGTGGACACTGAGAGAAATTGAGTTTGAGGTAAAGAAAATAAATACAAGTTGCGGTGAAGATAATAACGGCCATGAACACTGAAATGGTTACGCGAAGATTGTTCATATTTCCTATTAGTAATGGATTTCGCTTGTATAATTTGATAAGAATATTGTTTTGACTTTGGTTTGCGATGAAATGATGAAGAAGACTACAACAATATGTAATAAATAAAAGCAGCATTTAGTCAATAAGGTTATTTAGTTGCCTAACAACATTTACATCTGCTAATTGTTTATATTAATTTAACTAGTTGTATAGAAGGTAAAATGCATATACCCAAATTTGTCAGCAAAATATATATACGTTGCTATTTAATTCGGTCAAATCAAAGCATAATACGAAATTTTCATATTTTGGTAAAGTAATAATTCTATTAAATTACTGTAGATTACAAATTAATGAGTCAACACATGTAGTCAAATTCTCATTTGAATTTAAAATTTATCAAAACAATAACTTTTTTGTTGTTGTACTTCGGTTCATTGCAATTAACGATATCTATCTTTTTTCTTTATCTAAAACACACACCACTCTGTTGAATACGTGAAATATATAATTTTCAAAAAAGAGAAGAAGAATAAGACTGAAAAAAAATACTGATATAATGAGACAACTGAATTTTCTATATATATATTTAAAACCATATAAGCTTGACATCTATTCTTTAACTAATAATACGTTCACCGAAGTTGCATCGATCAACATATATAGCAATGACACGTATGGCAATCACATGCGGGATTATACATGCAGACACTATATTTGCACGATGGTGGACATTTTCCTTTACACTGAGAGTTTCCTTTGCAACGCGTTGGCAAGTCGTAGTGAGGAGGTTTAGCAGCAATCATTGAAGTAGTAGGAACTTGATGATCATCGCCAGAGTCACAGTTAGGATTACTAGAAGGACAAAAACATGGTTCTTGCCATCCTCTCGCATCAGATACCGACAAAAAATCTGCATTGGAAAGACTGAAAAAAAGTTAAATGATTGCAACAAATAAAATCGATATTTCAAATTCAAAGCTATGGTATTTGTATGTTCGTACAAGATGCAACAATAAGAGCGACTACGAAGTGAAGGATACATTTTCTCATAGTTTTTGTCTTTTTAATGCAACTAAACTTTTTTTGATGTGCATAAAATTTCCTCACTGAATGTTTATACATAAAAAAAAAATTATTGGCAATTAATTGGTTTTGACTATTTGTAGTACATTAAGAAGTTATTCGCATTGTATAGCTTATTGCAAAAACTTTGACTATTTTTATAAAAAGAAAATAAAAATTTGACTATTCATATTTCATAGTACATTTCTTAAGTTCAAAAGGTCCATAATGATGGCCCATTATTATTATGGAAATACGAAAAATTCTGATAAATTAAATGTTGACTTAGTAGTAACTAGTCAGTAAGGATGTAAAATGATAATTTGCCAAACAGTGGATTAAAATATATTGTGGATTTTGGTAGATCGGTCCGCTAAAGACTTCGAGTTTAAAAGTACTAATACTAATTTTCTACCTCTTTATAATCGTGTAGGTTTTAAGCATCAATCTGTAGTTTTACATGATGTAAAAATGATAATTTAATCGTTCAATTCAAATGGAGTTTCCAACGTTTTGAAGTTGACATTTGCTGACGCAACTTCGCAGCAGTTAGGTTCAAAGGTGCCAATGATTTATTTATTTTAATTAAATAAATACAAAACCTTGTCTCCATTTGTTTTTGTAAGACTTTAACCAATTAAAGTCTGTTTCTGTTTTAGATCGGACAACTAAACATGATTTATTCTGTTTCTAAACAACTCACCGAAACAGAATTTTCTATTTTTCGAAAAAATAACTTTCGTGTTGTTTTTCTTCTCAGTTTCGTAAGAACTCTTCTCTGATCTAATCGGAATACACACTTTATTTTTAAGAGAAAGACACACTTTTATTGATAAACAAACAGAGTATTTATACAACACAAAAGTCACATTGAAGAAATGTCTTCGAATGGACACAATGAAATGTAACCAACTAGCGGTTACATGTCTTTTAATCAGATGTGGTTTTTATAAAATATGAAAATATAAATACAAAACTCAATTATAAACTAATACTCCTCCTTAATTGAGTTTCGTTTTGACGCCCAGCTTTTCCCTTAAGTCCTCGAATCTTGACTTGCTCAATAGCTTGGTTTAAATGTCAGCAACTTGAGATTCTCCAGGGCAATACTTCAGTTTGATAACTCCCTTTTGCTCAGCTTCACGCACGAAATGATACTTGATATCAATGTCCTTTGTTCTCCTATGTTGAACTGGGTTCTTGCCAATAGCTATAGCCGATTTGTTGTCACAATAAATCTTCACTCCTTCTTCAATATTGAACCCGATTTCCTTTACCAATCTTTGTAACCAAATGGCTTGGTTTGCTGCTGAACAAACCGCAATGTACTCTGCTTCAGCCGTGGATTATGCTATGGTTTTCTGTTTGCTTGAGTTCCAACAAAAAAACCACTGATCCTAGTGTGAATACATAACCCGATGTACTTTTCTTATCTTCAACCGATCCACCCCAATCACTGTCCGAATATCCATGAAGCTCTGGTTCTTCTACTCTTTCAAATTGAACTCCAAACTTGGTTGTTCCTTTCACATACCTTAGAACATGCTTTGCTTCTTGATAATGTTTATTGAGTAGAGATGACATGTACCTTGATAAGTATGAACTTGCGTACATGAGATCTAGCCTTGAAGCACATAAGTATAGAAGTCCTCCAACAATGCTTCTATACTTTGTTTCATCTTCAAACTTCCCTTCTTTTTCTTCACATTTTCCGTGTGGTGGAAGAGGTGTCGTAACGCTTTTACATTCTTTCATTCCAAACTTTTCTAGAAGTTTGTTAGTGTATTTCTCTTGGGATAGAAATACTCCATATTTATCTTGGACAATCTCCATTCCAAAAAAATAGTTAAGTTCTCCCAAATCCTTCATCTCGAACTCTTTCTTCATATCATCCTTGAACTTTTCTATAAGCTTCAAGTTGTTTCCGATGATGATTATATCATCTACGTATAGGCTGATCACCAACACGTCCATCTTTGTCTTCATCACATACAATGCTGCATCGTTGACACTTCGTTGAAAACTATTCTTCAAGAAGTAAGAGTCGATTCTTCCATACCATGCTCTCGGTGCTTATTTTAAGCCGTATAGAGCCTTGTGCAATCTCAGCACTTTATCTTCTTCTCCATCTCTTATGAAGCCAGGAGGTTGTGAAACATAGATTTCTTCTTGCAACTCTCCATTTAAGAATGCCGACTTTACATCCATTTTGTAAAGCTTCCATCTCTCTTGAGCCGCAACCGCCAATATAGTTCGAATGGTGTCATGCCTTGAAACGGGAGCAAATGTTTCAAGGTAATCCACTCCATACTCTTGAGTAAATCCTCTTGCCACCAGCCTTGCCTTATGTTTTATAGGATCTCCATTTGCATTTGTTTTTAAGCGATAAATCCACTTAACGCTTATGATGTTTTTCCCTTTTGGTTTCTTGACCATTTCCCAAGTACCATTCTTCTCAATCATTTGAATCTCTTCTTTCATGGCATCTCTCCATTCCTTTTCATTCATGGCTTGATCAAATGTTTGAGGCTCTTCATTCATCAGCAAGCATGCTTCATGTGTTTGAGCCATCTCTTATATGGGATCTGTTTGTTGCATTATCTCCTCGATATTCCGATATTTCCTTGGTATATTTGGAGAATCTTCTTCTCTTCCAGAATCTTCACTTTGAGTGTCTATGATCACAGTTAGTCCAAGATCTGGTTGATTCTCTTCAGCCTTAACTTTGGTTGGTAAAGTAAAGATTTTCTTTACTTCTTTCTTCTCCCAATCCCAACTTTTTCCTTCATCAAATATCACATCTCGTGATACCTCCACTTTTTCTTCGTCTAAAAAGAGTATTCTATACCCTTTAGACTCGCTACTGTAGCCTATGAATACACCACGCTTGGTCTTGACATCAAGCTTCTTCCTCTTCTCATCCGGTGTATGCACATAGCATAAACTTCCGAATACTTTCAAATATTTCACACTTGATTTTTCTCCTCTCCACTTCTCCATTGGAGTCACATCTTCTTCAAAAGACTTGGTTGGTAATATATTCTGAATATAGACTGATGTAGCCACTGCCTCAGCCCAAAACTTGTTTGGAAGACCTTGATCCGCAAGCATTGATCTCGCCATCTCCACTAGTGTTCTATTCTTCCTTTCCGAGACACCATTTTGTTGTGGGGAGTATGGTGTCGTGATTTGTCTTTGAATCCCAGATTCTTGACACAACTTGATGAATTCCTTAGATGTAAATTCTCCCCCATCATCTGTTCAAAGCCGCTTGATCTTTTTCTCGGATTGATTCTCGACTAACGACTTGAAATTCTTAAACTTCGTGAGGACTTCACTTTTGTTTTTGATGAAATACACTCAACTCATCCTTGTATAATCATCAACAAACAACACAAAATATTTACTTCCACCCATTGATTCTGTTTGAATAGCCCCGCAAACATCCAAGTGTACCAACTTCAAGACTTCACTTGTCTTTGTTTGTGACTTCTTCGGAAAACTTTTTCTTGCTTGCTTTCCCATTGCACACGAGTCACATATTTTCTACCAACTTCACCCTTTGCATCTTTTCCAATTTTTCAAAACCGGCATTCTCCAATCGTCTATGCCATAACTTCGTTTTGTCTACTTCTTCTACATGAGCAAGTAAAGCATTTGCTTCCGTCTTACTTCATCGAATTGGAAAAATCTTATGCTTCATTTTGATGCTCAATATCCTTCTCCTTTGAGGATTATTGATGAGAAATCTATTGTCTTCAAATAAGACTTTGTATCCCCTTGATACTATTTGAGAAACACTCAACAAGTTTCTCGCTAATCCAGGCACTAAAAACACCTCCTCGATGATCTGCTCTCTTTGGCTTGTCATCACTTGGATGTTCCCTTTTCCTGCTGTCATTACATGTTGACTATTCCCCACTTTGATTGGAACCGTTACACTCTGATCAAGAGTGATGAAGTACTTCACTTCCTTGGTCATATGATTAGTACACTCGCCGTCAACTAACCATGTATCATCATTCACGTTTGATGATAAATCCTCTTCTACTGCATTAAACAGAGTGTGACCCTCATCAACCACTTCTTCATCTATTTCTTCTACACTTAGATCCGCTCTTTCGGCCCTTCTAAGTTTGCAGTTCTTCGCAAAATGTCCCGGCTTGTCACACACGAAACATTTTCTTTCATTACTCGCAACCTTTTGCGGAAGAACACCTATGTTCTTCTTTTTCCAACAATCACTCTCATTGCGAGTGTTGCGTTTGCAAACGGCACACCACCTCTTGATTTTCTCTTGACGTTTTTCACTTTGTTTGTTTCCTCTTCTTGAAACAAACTTACTTCCTTTTGATCATGCATAGAAGACACCTTCTGATGAGTGATCACTTCTTGCCTCCACACGTTTCTCATGTGCTTTCAACGTGCCAATCAAATATGTGACTGACAATACTGATAGATCTTTTGTTTGCTCTAGCACAGCCACAGTGCTATCAAACCTCTCTGGGAGAGTAATTAGAATTTTTTGGACTAAATGATAGTCCAATTTTTCTTCACCATGAATTCTGAGTTGATTTCCTATCCTAATGAACTTGGTTGTGAAACTATTTATGTTTTCACTCTCGTCCATCTTCAGATTCTCGTATTCTCTTCGTAGAGATTGAAGATTTATCATTCTCACTTGAGAACTCCCTTGAAATTATGTCTCTAATGCACTCCATGCATCCTTTGCACTTGATGCGGGAGTAATTCTCGGAAAGATGACATCTTACATTACCGTTTGAAGTATTTGTAGTGTCATCATATCCTTCATGATTTGGTCTTCTCGCTCCTTAGACATTTCTGATGTGCTTTCGTTTGTTGCAACAACCGCCGGTACTCCATTCTCAATCACATCCCAAAGTTTTCTTGTCTTTAGGATTGTCTTCATTTTGATCTTTCAAAACCATAAGCTTCTCCATTGAAGATCGAAATTACTTGATCTGTTGTTGTCTCCATAGCTTTCCTCTCTCGATTTTGTGTTTATCTCTCAGGCCCTAGTTTCGATTTTGCTTTGATACCATGTAAGACTTTAACCAATTAAAGTTTGTTTCTGTTTTGGATCAGACAACTAAACAGATTTTATTTTGTTTCTAAACAACTCACCAAAACAGAATTTTCTCTGTTTCGAAAAAACAACTCTCGTGTTGTTTTTCTTCTCAGTTTCGTAAGAACTCTCCTCTGATCTTATCGGAATACACACTTTATTTTTAAGGGAAAGACACACTTTATTTTTAAGAGAAATATACACTTTTATTGATGAACAAACAAAGTATTTATACAACACAGAAATCACATTGAAGAGATGTCTTCAAATGGACACAATAAAATGTAACCAACTAGCGGTTACATGTCTTTTAATCAGATATGATTCTTATAAAATATGAAAATATAAATACAAAACTCAATTATAAACTAATAGTTTTCTCCTCTAAGATCACTTATTTTGTAATATATCTTTTACAGTTTCTTGTCACTTACCAATTGGTTTCTTCGTGCGTGGGGCACATCAGAGATGATTATGTGGCTCTCCTTCGTCGGGAAAAATAATAATACTATTTTTTTTCTTCTTTTTCAATGCTGTTTTAATTCAATATATTAAATATGCGGTTTGATATGCAATGGTTTGGAAAAACTGTTTTGATAATCTGCCTCTTCAAGTCAAAGTCGATCACTCTACACTGCCTCTTCTCGTTAAACAGTGACTCCAATTAGCGTTCAAATTTTAAACGGTTAGGTACATAAAATGTGATAAGATGCTACCAAAATAACAATTACAAAATCTAGTAAGTTTGCTAAAAAAACTCTAGTAAGTAGACTGAAGATGTTTTCGGAAATAATTTTCAGACAAACTCTTTCTACATATCGTATCGAGTTGAATCTAAAACTAAGTAAATTAGGCTATATTGTTTTATACAAAAAAAATCAACAACTTAATTTATATTTGTATACGTGATCAAATGTGTTTCTAAGTGTGGTGATACTTTTTATATATGAATAAAAAGGCTATATGCACGATCAAAACTAAATTTATAAGAAAAATATATTTGTTGGTAAAAATTTTTATTTGAATAAACTTATTTGATATTTTTCAATAATTTAATTCAGTGCTTGTAATAATCTTTGTTATAAATTGGAAGAATTCTTATTTCATTTAGCAAAAATAAAAACTACGAAAATTTAAAGGTTATGATTAAAGAAAAGATCGCATTAGATTTTTTTTTTCTTTTCGCCACGCATTAGATTTTTTTTTTATATATCTGAAGAGAGGAAAAGCCTTATTACGGACGGATAGAGACATTACGGTATTATTGCACGTCCCCTCGGTACAGTGTGAGACAAAGGCATCTTAATACTAGGTTTAGATAACACGAACCTGACTTGACCGTGACCTATTTTATACCCTTTAATTAATTAAATCATTTGATTTAAAGTTTAAACTGTTCAAATGTGTCGCTGGATCGACTAATTGAAATGTTCCCAAATATAATTAATCCGATGGGGATAACACGTGTCGACAGTAAACACAGCAAAGAACTGGCAAAATGGTTTACGTAATTTAATAAGATAGGTTTAGCCCCAAAAAAACTTTAACTAGATTAGTTGATTCAATTCATTAGTGGCGAAAGTGTGGGTGGATCACTATCTTAATTTTGATTGCTTAAACGAGGAAGATTTAGTACGATCAAGAGTTAATCATCAACTATATGAGATGCCGTACGCAAACACCATGTTAGATAAGAGAATTTAATAACTATGATATCAATTTTAAATTGTATCTACCAAAATATGGGGTGAAAGTAAAATCTAGAGTGAAACCTAGAATGTATCTAGAAATCTATTAGCTAGGTTTGCACGTGAAGAAATGTTATGAAAATAGTAGACAAACAAAAATCACTGTATAATTAAAGAATGTTGTTGTGGCCAAACTGTAAATGTAGCCCATGTAGGTGCTCACATAATTCGATAATCGTGTAACATGTTTAGCTAGAATATAATATCAATACGAGATTATGTCTAAAATATGATTATTGAGAAAACTATGATCACGGAGACCAAAAAAAAAGAAAAAGAAAAGAAAAATAAATAAATAAACTATGACTACAACTTGATTAGGTATGACCAGAGAAATAATTGAAATTGATACCAAATCTCTTTCCAAACAGAGAAAAACATAGTGATCTTTAGAGATTACTTTTTAAGGGGTTGATTAGTGACATCTTCTAGAGGGATATTTGAGGCATACAACGAAGATGGGTCTAAATCAATACACGACACAAGTTTTTAGCATGAAGGGGAAAAAAAGACAAGCTTATCCTCTTTAGTCCAATCAACTATATAAATATGGGGATGCTTTGTGGTGAAGTGGGAGAAAGTGGAGACAGTCGTCATAATGCTATTTGCAAAATGGTACACTTCAATATTCAAATTGTACCGTAGGGTTATAGACTCTTCTCAATATGTCTCTAAATAGTTAATATTTGAAACTTGACAGCTACCAAAACTTTGACCCAAACAAAACAAAAAACAAAAACAAAAAAAAAGAAAGAAAGAAAGCTAGCAAAACAAACATGAAAAACTGTTTTTTTTCTTTCTGTTATATAAATTAGAAATTATCCGGTGACGCGTGCTCAACACAGTCCTTCATTATGATGTCCTATCACTTTAAAACTTTTATCTCACAATGTCGACTACTTCATTGGAGTATAATTTATTTTTTCTTGACTATGTTGCGGAACAAATCTCTAGATGAATATATGGTCAACTTGATGGAACTATATATATATATATTAATCAAAATTAATTAATGGCACTCCTATATTGATTTTTAAAATATATTTTAACATAATTTGTTTCTTATAGTAAATCTCGTAATATCTCACAAAATAATGTCATTTAAAAAAAAGTCAGAGAATCAATGTGGTTGTGACACTTAGACAATTTTAACTAATTTTATTTCTCAATAATTTATAGGAAATACATTTTAGATACATATTTTTTTGTAAGGCATGCAAACTTTCTTGAATTTCTACTACACTTTATTCATCATGTTTCTTTACATATTTATAAACGTTTATACAAACTGTAATGATTTTGAGATTAGAAATATTTTCATTAACATTTTCAGTTTAAATTTTGTATACTGTACAGGGTGATTCCTAAAAAGAACCACTAGCCACAATCAATAATAATAATAAACCATTAATACTTTGCATGATCATTTATTTTGTGGAAAATATTTTAGTTGGATTAATCCATCACATGAACATATACAGTTGAAATATTGAGTTGTAAAAACGAGATTTAAATTATAAAGTCTAGAGCCGGCGCTGAACACAATTTCATGAAACATTTGAATGGGGTCCTATTTTTTAGGGACCCTAATATATATATATATATATTTTTTAATTGATTAATTTTTGTATAAATATTTGATAAAATATTGTGTGAGTCTCTAATTATTATTATTTAAATATTACATTATATAATTTAATTTTAAAAAAGAAAATTTAAGTTAAGCTCCTTCTTTATATGACTTCATTTTTTTAGATCTTTTGTTTTCTTCCATTGAAGAAGAGAATAGAGATAAAATTTTCTCAAAAAAAATCTGAATCGTTTATTTATTTTAAAGTAAAAAACTATTTGAATTTTATCGACATAAAAGACCATGGTTAAAAATTTCAATTATACAAGTTTGATGGATGATTTCGTAGAGACAAATGCAAGAAAATTTGTTTTTTAGAAGTTTTAAATTATTGTTATTTTTAAAGATATTATTGTAGTTTTTATTAATTTTAGTTTTGTGGAAATTGAATTTTTTTTCTCTATTAAATAATTGAATTTTTTTTGTTTTGTTTAGAATCCCAAATTTCTCATGACCATGTTATAAACGAAATGTCACCAACAATTTACCGCTGAACGTTCACCAACAATGAAACGAACACTAAATCGTTATTTTTGCCCTCGTCGACAAAACAGTTGGAATTATAGGGTCAAATTAAAGTTGGCCGAAGTCTTCTAAAGTCAATGGAAAGTATTACACCAATTTTTTTTATATTGAACTCAATTGTGAAATAGACTATGAAAGCAAGTAGGCATGTTAAGTGAATGTTTGAGTTGTGTCTCGGTGAATTGGTGCGCCGGCTATGAGGCGTCACTACGAAATGTTTGGACCCACTCGTTACAATTTCATGTCTGATTTATCACATCAAATCTTATCTGTGTTCCCGTCTGTCTTTTTTTTGGCAAATTTCTTTAGGACAATGAGCTAACATAATAGATTAAACATGTTTGGGAATCTATACCCTCTCTCTGGCCATAACTACTAACAGTCGAATACGTACGATGCGAATTACTGGTTTGGATTACATAAGTTCGTAAATGTCCTTTCTGAAGATTGGAATATAAGGTGTGATTGAAGTTATGTTGATAGAAGAAATTGTGCTGTTAAGATTCCAATATATTTGAAAGAAAAGAAAAAAAATATATAGAAGGCTTAATTTGAGAATTTGTTACAAAGTTAGTTTTTATTTAAAATATATTAGAAAATAAAATAATTTATGATTATTGTAAGATAAATTATTTTTGATGTGCCTTGATCAGTTATATTTGCTTTTATATCCTAAAGATACTAAATTAAAACCATGATCGGACCAAACTAAACCGACGACTCTGCAGACTTTCTATTCGTTTTTCGCTCGGAATTTGAAAACATTGTCGTAAAGGAAGACGCATAAAAGAAATGATTTCTTTAGTTTACTAAGTTGTTTATATTATTATATGTTATATGCTTTTAACAAAAACAAAGTTGTTTATGTATTAATTATTAAAAATCACTTTATTTATTTAATTGACATATACACTAGATGGATCTCAATATATTTGTCGAGAGAGAGAGACGGATCTAATAAGGGGTGGGGGGGGGTCTCTTGTCTTGTACTTGTGTTCAAACTTATCCGATCTTTTTTTTTTAAATGAAAGAATGTTTACACTAGTTAAGTTCAATAGTGGGAAAACACCTAATTCATTTGTAATTGATGATCACCAGTTAATTTAGGAAACAAATATGCATTGAAAAGCTATGGAGAAGTTGTGGTCCTTTGGATTAGAGACATATAACTCAATTCCATTTGTCTGATCATAAACACACACACACACATCTCTTTTTTTTTCAATGCTATTAATCATGAACGACAAAAAAAAAACTATTATTCATGAACAAAAACTTTCAGTGATTGAATTTACGGATCGTTAGAAGTAATAAAATTTAGAATCTAATTTTTGCGTTAGCTCGATCATCAGTTGTCAAGTTAGTCAATATCGCAATAGATCATGACATAGACATAGCTAATTGACATAAGAACAAAACAAAAAACTATTACTAGTATATTAGTATTAATTAAACCCTTTATCAAAAAAAAAACTATTAATATACATACCTCCGCATAAACTCACTGAAAGTAATATAATAAATTTTACATTCTATTCAATATATATATATATATATATATATATATATACTAGTACAAAGTAGTTGATGACTCACTAAACTGGTTACGAATGAATATTACCAAATAATGGAAACTCAATGATATATTTAGGGGAGTTATATAGATCAAAATTATTTTCTAACCTTTTTAAGGAAACAAAAAAACCAAAATTGATTTCGTCACACCACACAATGCAAAAGCAATCTTGTGTTAATCTTTACAATATGTTTATTTGGAGATGGAGTTTACTAGACTAAAGAATTTTTAGCTTTGTAATGATAGTCTTAGACTGACTTCACAATGAGTTTATAATTTGGTTGATTAAAAACCTAAATAAATTAGTAGTTTAATGGAGAATATATTATATAATTTATATTATACTACCGTTGATTTTACATTATAGATGCAAAGTCTTAAAATTAATCTACATTTCAATTTAGAATCTCCAATCATAAAAATAAAGACTTCTCGAAATAGAGTAGCAAGTTGAAACCCCACCTTCTTTTATTCCTTCAGTTTTTCACAAACAGTATCATTTTACATGCCCAGTGTTAAACAGTTTTCAGAAAAAAGTGTTTGTACTCGGTGCAGTGAAATAAGTACGTAATAACTATACAACAAATTACGGAAAGATTATAGTATTTTGTCTTGTATGATGAACATAATAAAAAAAAATAGGTTATGATTACGGTTACAAAATTTTATATAGACTATGATTGCTACATAAGTTTCTACAGTAATTTACCTAATACGCGAAAAAATATTTATGGTTGGTGATATGACATAAGACAATCATGGCTACCACTCTCTACATTTCAAACCATTTAGTATGACAGCACTGTAGTTATAAATCGCAATTTTAAGATGAAACTGGATAAAATATGTGTTGTATGTGTCATGCTGTTTTGCAAAACCACATTCGTAACTAAAACTAACATATTACTTAAATTATGTCGCAAATAATTGCATGTCTTTGTGTCAATTTTGCCAATATATCATGATAGAGAAAAGAAATTCATGCACTTCAGACATTTAAATTATATGGAAATTATCATTATAAATTATATTTGAAAAAACTAGATGCCCATTAAAAAAATGCTAGAAAGCTATTGAAATGTGAATGAAGTTCTTAACCTACATGCAAAAAAAACAAAAAAAGTTGAGTGACTTATGGAGAAAAAAAAACCCATCAATCCACCCATAAAAGTTAAGACCACTTAAACACAATTAACTTTGTGGTTTTACCAAAATAATAATCCAAACAATATATTTGTCGTATATGTAATCAAATTAATTATTTTTTGTACCACCATTAATTAATAATTAATTATATTTCTTTTTACGAAATCAGGTATTACAAATCATGGTATTTAGGGGTGGGTACGGACCAGGTATCCAGTTTTTTCGTCTGCCTTGGTACCCGGTTTGTCCCGCCGGATAGTTGAGTTTGTCGGCTTGATACTTGCCCTACCGAGAACGGATATCCGGCGAAACAAGTACCCGCCCAAAATCCCGAGGTTTGCGGGTTACTTGCCCCGCCACGGATACCCGCGGGTAATTACTTGATTTTTGTTTTTTTTAATAACGGGTTATGGGTATTTTTTCCGGGTTACGAATATTTTTTTTATGGGTAACGGATATTTTTGCGGGTATGAAACGGGTAATGGGATGGGTAATGGATGGGTAATGGGGCGGGTAACGTGTACGGGTAGCGGATAACGGGTAAAGGACAGGTAACGGGGCGGGTAGCAGAAATTTTTTTCCGACTTGATACTTGGCTTGGCTTGGCGGATAATGGATCGTGAATGCTTGATATTTGGTTTGAACGGGGCAGGTACTTGGCTGAATGGGGCGGGTACGGGACGAGCCGGACGGGTAACGGGTACTTGTGTCGAACTCTAATGGTATTGCAAACCTTCTTTTAAAATGAAATATTCTTTCCGTATCTAATATATTTTATTAGAAAATGAAATACATTCAACACTATTTTCTACATAACTCATGATTCCGTTTCCTACTACCTCTATAAAACCCTTCTCCCTCTCTTCTTCTTACTTCAAGACCACTTCCCACATAAACATATCTATCTCTCACAAAACGATCGTTCAAGAAGACATCTCTCGAAACAAATCAAAGCAAAGATCATGAACACGATTCCGGCGGAACTTACCGGATACTTCCATTATCTATCACCGGAAAAATATAATAACCAAACACCAATCATGGAGTCTGAGTACTTCAACATGCCTTCCTCTCCTACTTCTTCTTCCTCCTTCTACCACCTTAACGGTTTGACCAACAATAACAACTACTCTTCATCATCCAATGGTCAGGATCTAATGACGAGCAACAACTCAACATCGGACGACGATCACCAACAAAGCCTCATCATCGATGAGAGGAAACAAAGAAGGATGATTTCTAACAGAGAATCTGCTCGTAGGTCAAGGATGAGAAAGCAGAGACACCTCGATGAGCTTTGGTCTCAAGTGATAAGACTTCGCACTGATAACCATTGTCTTATTGATAAGCTGAACCGCGTATCTGAAAGCCATGAGCTTGCCCTGAAGGAGAACGCTAAGCTTAAAGAGGAAACTTCTGATCTCAGACAGCTTATCTCTGAGATTAAGTCAAACAACGAAGACGACAATAGTTTTCTAAGAGAGCTCGAAGATTCGATATCAAACTCCAGATCAAATTCGAACCAAAGAGACAGAGATTTTGAGTTGTGTTGATTGTCTTGATCATTGTTCTACTTGTGTCAAGAATGTAGATTTCATAAGGTGATATATTGTATTATATGATACTATATAATATTATTAATAATGTTCTTCTCTATGGAGAACAAATGTTCTTCTATACATCTTTTTCTTTTAGCCAACTTGAGTTATTTAAGAATATTAATGACGATCATGCGCGTACAACTCATGTCATATTATTCTCCGATTTAAAGCCGTTTTAATATCATAAATTACCACTTGAAAACGTATGAACTGTATGGGAAAATAATCTTAATCCCTTTTTTATCATGTATTACATCGTTGTTATTAGAGACATTTGATCTATCCTATTATAATATTAAACTCTCTAAAACTATCAAAACTTAAATACCATTGTGGTAACTTAAAGAAATATTACTAAATTTAGGTTCACGATGTGAATTAATACCACTGGGGGAAATGGTTTTTCCCGAATGACGTGATGTTTTCTATATACTCCCTCTATTTATAAATAAGTGTAGTTTTAGATGATTTCACATGTTAAGAAAATTATTAAATTTTATATTTTACCCTTAATTAATGTAGTTTATCAATTTTTTCATTGGTCAATATATTAATACAAAAGGGACAAAACTGTAACTATTAGCTAATATTTGCTTTGAAAATCTAAAACGTCATTTAATTGTAAACAAAAAATTAACTCTAAAACGTCACTTATTTCTAAACGGAGGGAGTATTACTTATTTTTGGTCGACACGAAAATTTTATCAGTTAAATTTAACTTTCAATAAAAATAAAGAAATGCTTTTTATTATTTTATTTTATGTCGTATTTCTCTTTATATATTTACTAGTTTAAGATCCACGTATACGCGGGTAAAAGATATATATAAATTTTTATTAGATTAGTATTTGAATTCTGATTAGCATCATGTAAACTTGTCTGTTAATACCGATTATCAATTATTTGTTAAATCAAATTTCTTTCATATACACTTCATTTTGCTATACAACTTAACTAAATCTTCAATCATATTAAAATCTTACTCTAATATCATGTTTACTCCATATAAATTAATTGAAGAAAAAACTTTTATATCAAAATAATATGCATCATATCAAACAAATATCAATACACAGTAAATATTATTAAAAATATATATTATTAGTAATTTAGTAGAAAAACATGAAACTTGGAACTAACATTGTATATAAATTAAATTTAGGTACAAAAAATTAAAAAGGTGATGTATCTTAAAATATTTTTTTAGAAAAGAAATAGAAAATGTTTTTAGTTAGAGAAAATAGTTATTTATATAATTAACTATTTGATCAATGAAATTAAATAGATTTATGTGTTGATTCAAACCATTAAATTTGATATATTTATGGGTTGAATCAATTTATTTTATGATTTATTTAATACGTAACCAATTAGTTTGAATTATACTCAATCAATTTTTAGGCTGAAAAAATTAGCTACGTGTGAAAATATTTACTGGATTCTAAATAATTTAGAAATCTAAATATCTAAATTTGAAAAGATTTAAATTTTATAGAAATAATAAGATTGAACATATTAGAAAAATGAAAAGTTTATATCATCTAATTTATTACTAATTTGCTTTCTTTTTGTTGGGTTTCTTTTTTTGATTAATGGAATAATTTAGTTAAATAGTTAATTAAATATATGTATTGCTCTGAAAATATACATTATCTAAAATTTTAATCTAATTCATTATTTATTTAAATGAATAAAATTTAAACATTTACTGAGGTTAATTTTAAAACATTTAAACTTGCTTAAAAATATTTTAAAATTATATATGTAAAAAATGGAAAGTAAATATTATATACTTGAATATTTCTTTATTTTTCCTTTTTAGTTTTTATAATTAAAAATAAAAATTAAAATATGAAAAGTAAAGATTATATATTTGACTATTATATATTTTGATTACTTTTCTTTTTTATTAAGGAATTTTTTTTTACACATGTCATAATCTAATCGACCAACCGACACGTGTCAAGATCTTGCTAATTATAATTTTGACACGTGTCGACTTCTCGTGAGTGTAACCCAACTTCATATATTAAGATATGATTGTAAGAAACTAAGAAAGTGTGCCTTTTAACTAGTTACCAATAAATTTGTTGGTACTAATATGTTGTTGAATTTCCCGGTGTGGATCTAGGTTTACAACACAATACTCCAAATATCAATGTTTTGAGACCCAGAACAGCCTGGCCGGTCGGACTGGTTGACCCGAGACCCGAATGCTCTGCCGATTCAGATTTCATGATAAAAACTGATAATTTAAAAACCAGAAAAATTTGTTATTAATCTGTCACCCGGCCTGTTCGATCGGTTGACCCAGAACCTGGGTCAAGAAAAAATTTCAAAATACTTAATTTTTTAATTTTAGAACACTTTTGATACAAATAAAATATTTGATTTTAAGAATAAAATAATGTTTGTAGGTATTTTTATAACTTTTTGAGTTTTTTAAAACGTCGACTATCCTTTATATTTTTTCTGATTCAAACACAACAAACTAATTATTTGTATTTCTATCTATTTTTTTCTTTATTTCTAATTTTTATGAACACTTCATATTGTATAATAATAAACTGTCAGAAATATTTGTGGTTTTTGTATTTTGATCAACATAATGAAATATAATATTTGTTTATTTTTTAACAATTTATATATTATTATATATTTATCAATATTACATTGATTTGGCAGTTGATCCGGTTCGATCGGTGATCCAGTAACTGATACACAGAGTTTTAACCCAAATAAAAGACTGCAAGCGCACAGATAATCACAATAGTATATATGAGATCAAATCCACAAGGACCAAGATTACAATACGGTTCTTTGAGAAATAAGTACATCTAAGACACTGATATGATAGTGGTTTGTGATGTGAAACGAAAATAGCAAATAAAAACGATGTGAATATCAATTTAAAGAAGCGCTAGGTCAAGGGTTGTTCTCGGGAATTCAGAGATCATGAATCAGACAACTATTCAGAGAACAAATAAACACCTTCTCGAACTCAAACATGAATGTATAACCAATCTACTTCCATGGTATCAATTACTTTATCTAGCAACCTAAGTATCTAAACTTCCATTTGAATTTAAAATTCTAAACAAGCATTAACGAGCAGGTTTGATCAGTTCACGGAATGCCTTAGCATCAACTACCGTTAGCTAAGGACACACCGCTCATCTATGTTCTTTCAAGCCTTTAAACAAACATTTTTGGTGCGATAAACAACCTAAGATCTGAAACTAGGTAGCTAATCAAGTTCCAGCAATAAGATCAACAATAGATAAAGAATCTAAAGATAAATCCCTATCTATGTCTAATTCATTGATACATAAATCCCTTTAAAACCCTAAACCTAACTAGGAAACTACTCAGCCATAGAAACAGAGAAACAACAAAGAGATGAAGAAGAACTCATAATCAATAGAATAGAAATCCAAAAGGGTTTAGAAATCTTCTCAAGAGATGTAGAGTCAGAGATTCTTCTCCCAAAGCTTACAAGATCCAAAGCTGAGAAGTCTCAAGAAAAAATAAAACCTAGCCTAAACAATGGCTAAAAAATAGAATAAATAGGTCAAAACACGTCTTGGGTCGAAATAAGACGAAACCAAACCGAAATAGGAAAAGAAACCAAAATTCCAGATTTGGGCAGTTTGGGGTCGGAATCGATCGATCTAGACTTGGATCGATCAATTTGGTATCTCACGGCAAAGTCTGTCTACACCTGCTTCATCTTCTCGCCAAACTGGACTGCCTTCACGAAAATTGTCATAACTTTTGATCGCACCGTTGGATTGACTTCAAACCACCTCTAAATGAACGCTAACTCCCGTGGGTATATTGTATCAAAAATGAATCAAAATTGATTCATGGGAAGTCTTTCATCGGATGACAACCTTGTGAAATTTCAGCTTGATCTTTCATCTCCAAATCTGCGTTTTCATCCCAAAACAACCTAAACCCTGTTAAAACTTGATAGAGGGCTAAAAGAGTCTAAAAAAGCAATGTAAATAAATAAAAATTCAAAAAAACTCTAAAAATCATAGTTAGAATGTGTCAAAACGGAATATATCACTAACCCGAAAAATCATTCGATTCAGTATCCGGATCGGATATAAAAACATTGCAAAATATTGAACTATCAGGTTTTAATGACGATACATAACAAAATCTTAAAAGTTCAATTCGCCGCATATATAGACTTGCATCATCAAAAAAACATTCATGGCAAACAAAGATTTAAGAAGAAATCGATTGCTTAAAATGGTGGACCTTCTTCTTTTCAATTTTAATCAACCATTTAATCATTAGCCCCTTTTTCTTATTTAGCATATATATTCTAGCCATTTTAGCATTACTAACTCGAGTTTGACAAACCCACCTATAACGTTATATCTTCAAATTTTCACCTGACGCATAAATATTCTTTTAAATTGAAACACATCAAATAAAAATGAAGATATGTACATCACAATACACTAATGAAGTATGATTTATTTATATCCACTGGTTAGTATTATCTACGTAGTTATATATACATATTATTATTTTATTTTCAAACGCTGGAAATGGAATTATACCCATATTCTTATGTTATCTTTTACTGTTAAAAATAATTATGCTAGTGTGGAAGTATATTTGAATTGATAATTGGCCGAAGGATAGACAAGATAAACATTTTTATATAATATGTCTATTGTTTAATCATATTATGCACCATGTTGCTACAAAAAACGCATTTCTGATTAATTAAGCCAATAAATATATCAAAATACACTGTAAATAAGAACATATTTACATACATTAATAGAAAAGCAAATAATAGGTATCTCATATCGTGACTAATAAACATGAAAAATATATAGCATGGTTGGAGATAAAATATATTTTCTTAACTGAGATTAGATATAAAATACCGTTCTTTCCCCCTATAAATGGATTTGTATTGGACGGAATTATTTTTAAAATGGATGAATATAAGATCATTTTGTCAACTTTTATATATAGCAGTATACCACTATTTTAAAAATGGTGGATGGTTGTTGATATGAAATAAGACAAAGGGAGGTGGAGGCTCCTGGTGATAGTGCATCTGCCAAAAATAAAATAAAAATGGACACGAGTTTCTAAGAAAGTAATTAGAAAAAGACCAAAAATAAAACGTTTAGAAAAGACCAAAAATAAAATGTTTATCTAAAATTAGTTATCGTATCAAACAGATACTAAACTATCTTCTTTAAGATTCCCTTCTTGTAGAGTCTCATTTCTCAAATCTTTGTCAAAAAAAAAAAAAAAAAAAAAAAAAAAAGTGTCATTTCTCTTCACCAAAAATTGATTATTAAGTTTCTATATGGGCTTGTCTCAATTAAATAGAAGCCCAACTAAGTTATATTAAGAAGCCCGATTATATAATTTTGGTCGTCTAGTCAAATTGAACCTTATATTCTCTCTTAACAACCTTATGATATATGTAATGTAAGTTGACATCGATGGAAATTAAACGAAAACTAGAATAAAGAACAAAGAACATGAAGTCATGAGCACATGGTGAAGGAGACTTTGCTTATGCTTTATAGCTTTTAATAAATAAAAAGACTAGGAGTAATTGTTCTTGTTTCAATGCAATTAGGAGATAGGTTTAAGTCTTGGACTCTTGGGTATAGATGTAATCGGTGTGAGCAGCTGTGGTTTTCTTAACAAGACATTCTTCTTCACTGTCTGAATTCTCGCACTCTACTCCATCTCCATCACCTTTTCTGTTTCTTTCCTTCTCCTAATCCACCAAAAAAAAGAGTACAAGTAGCAAGATGACTCGAAATTATTCATTTATACATTTCAGTTTCGAAAAGAATTTTTGATTTGTAAACCACCATTTCAAACAAAAAGTTGATATTATGTTGAATCGAAAAAAATAAAATAAAAAATTATTTTTAAACATTTTTAATTTTCATATAAACCGGTAATAATTAACTCTATCTAAACGTTTGACTAATCATAATAGTGTACTCAAGTGAAAATAGATATGATTACTATGGCCATGAATGTTTGAGAGTTTTTAAGTGATTTTTAGTTTTTAGATTTTGGTTTTTGGTTTTTGAGTTTTTTGGTTTTTGATTTTGGTATAGATTTTAGTTTTTTTTTAAAAAACTTGAATGGTAAAATTTTAGTTGTACATATAATTTATTTATTTTAGTTTTTATGTTTTCTATTTTGATTTTATTTTTTGGTTATATATCTTTAAAATTAGTAAAAAATGGTATTAAATTTAACAATCAAATAAAAGCTTACAAAATTTCATAACACCAAAAAAATATTAAAAAATACATGTAGATTTAGTTTACTCTTTTATAGAAAAAATGGTATTTAGATATACATATATATATATATATTGATTGATAAAAATAACAATATTTTTAAAATAAAAATAAAATAGTTACAATAACTCTTGTAAAAACCTCATAGAATAGAATAAAATTTTAGTTTTAATGAAATAGAAAACAAAAGTTTTCAACAAAAAAATATTGACATAAATAGGATAATTTTTGGGGAAATATATATATCACACCAAAATCTCTTTAAAACTAGTAAAAAGTAGATTCTGGTTTTTATTTAGAAATAAGCAAAAACTACCAAAATCCAGTTTTCCTATTTTTTTGGGAATCTATTTTTCTCAAAATCATGAATGTCTATAAATTAGATTTTTGGAGAATCTAAAACCAAAAACCACTTCAAAAACCAATGTCATTCATGGCCTATGATAGTTGACGATCTCAACTACTATATTCTAATTCATGATAGTGACATATAATATCAAAACCTTTTAGCCTATAAAAAAAGAAGAATAAAGAAGAAGAGAAAATGAGTGTACTAACATGTGTGGATGGAGAGGGTTTAGGAGGAGCAAAACCATCTTCTCTCGAAATAACACTTGAGGCCATGCTTAAAAGCAATACTAGAGTGAAGAAGAAGATCATAATCACTTTACTTTTCTTCTTCATCATTTCTTTTCTTCCTCTCCTTCTCTCTAAGATATGAAGAGTTGAATAAAGTGTTCTTTTACATATATAAAGCCATATTGATTGATAATTATACAATTTGACTTTATTATATTATTTGAATAAATAAAGATGCGGCTGGATAGATCATAAATGCTGTATAGAGAAATGGGCGTTTCATGAAGAAAAGGGAAAGATCGATGAATTAGAAAGAGAGATAAAGGCAAGTCAAACTTTGGCATCTTGGTGTCAACGCTTTCATTTCTCCTTGGAAACATCACCTCTTCTTGTTTCAATGTGACTCTTTCAATATATCGAAACATCATCGACTCGTTTTTTTCCATAGTAGCATATATATAATTAAAAATAAACAAATGTGTTGCCCTTTTTATCAAAAAAATAATAATCTATAAACGTGTTGCCATAAAAATGTCAATTTATGAATATATAGACTTCTCTTCTCATTAATTTAAACCCATAGAGGGATGAGAAGAGAAGCTTTTAGTAGTATAATCACCGACGACATGAGCATGTGTGGACAAAGCTATAGCTTTAACGATTGTGAAACACATTGATGAGCCGAATTAATTGAGATTCAAATATTCTAGCCATCATCCTTAATTTTTCATTTAATTTTCATAATCGGTGATATACTACACTAGTTATTTCAGAAAAAAATAATAATTATATCTATCTCAGAATATATATATATATATTTTTTAAAACGAATCAGTATTTTCACACGGTGATTCTATGCAATAATTATCCAATTATATTTCGAATTAACATAATGATATTTATCTCAATAGAAGAAAAAATCAAATCTTTAATGGCCAGCTAAAAAGAAACGAATCATTATTCCAAAAGAATTACAAATATTTCAAGACTAGCCGGACGGACGGAACAAACCAACGCGTTGACAAAACTGATGCGAAGAAAAGACCAAACAAGTTTGTAGCCTTGGACACTCCAGAAGACTCTAAACGATTCAGAAGGTTCGAGGAATAAAAGATTCCGACCTTACGATTCATCTTTGAACAGAGAAAACAAAAAACGACAAGCACAAATTTTTCTTACTTGGAGAAAATTTGATCCAATCTTTGGATTCACATGGTTGGTAAGAAATTAAGAATCAATCAATTTGGGAGTTGAATTTGTACTTCAACTTACATTAAAAAAACTCTCATTGAATCTGGTTACAGAAAAAAAAAAGAGATCCCTTTTCTCCGGAAAAAAGAAGATTTTTTTTGTTTCTGTAAAGTTCTCTGATTGTTTCTCGAGAAAATCGGAGATGGGTTTATTGAAATCAATCAATTGGGAAGTCGAATCATCTCCGGTGTACCAAGATTTTCGATTTCTTCCTCTATTTGCAGTGTTCTTCCCAACAATTCGATTTCTCCTCGATAGAATCGTCTTCGAGGTAATAATAATATTAGTCTTACGACAGTAACCTCTGTTTCTGAAACTGCATTTATTT
This sequence comes from Cardamine occulta, assembly GCA_028015245.1. Lineage (NCBI taxonomy): Eukaryota > Viridiplantae > Streptophyta > Magnoliopsida > Brassicales > Brassicaceae > Cardamine > Cardamine occulta. Next base: position 5,900,941 of record CM051362.1, on the reverse strand, counting down.
CTGTCTATTTTTTTTCTTCTTTTTAAATTATTGGAAATTGATTCGAGTTTCTTCCATCTTGGCATCATTACACTAGCACTAACTAATTCATTGCTAGTTTTGGAATTTGAGAGTTTGGTTAGATCTGAGACAATGAGGTTTTGTGATGATCTCTCTCCTAAAGCTGTTAGAATTATATATCTCCTCTTGTGGGATATGCATATTGTTGCTTAAGGCACTTAAAATGATTGTATTGTTGTTTTTGTTTCATCAAGGCCTTATCTAAATTGTTGCTTCAGCTAAAAGTATAGAAAAAAAAACTTCTATTAAGAAGAATGAGTGTAGCTTAAAGTATCTCTTTTTGATAGGTTGTTGTCACTTGATTGTTCTCTTTAATTCTCTTGATTTTTTCAAGGTGTTTAGGTCCGCATCATTCATGTGTTGTTACTTTCAAGTAGGGTTGGGAGAAAGTTATTTTTTTTTGGTTTGTTGGGTCATTTCCTTTTTTTAACTTGAACTTGATGATTGGTGTTTGTAGAAATTGGCAAAACATTTGATTTATGGAAAACATAGGCAGGATATGGGAGATGACACAACTGAGAGAAATAAAAAAATCAGAAAATTCAAAGAATCGGCTTGGAAATGTGTTTACTATCTATCAGCTGAGATTCTTGCTCTATCTGTGACTTCCAATGAGCCTTGGTTTATGAACACTAAATACTTTTGGGTTGGCCCTGGAGATCAGACTTGGCCTGATCAACAAATGAAGTAAGAATGTTTTACTTTTAACTTACAGTTCTCATTTTTTTGTGCTTGCTTTGGATGTAATATATATAATCTTTCTTATGCAGGTTAAAGTTGAAGCTTTTGTATATGTTTGTGGCTGGGTTCTATACATATTCCATCTTTGCTTTGATTTTTTGGGAAACAAGGCGTTCTGATTTTGGAGTCTCAATGGGTCATCATATTGCTACTCTTATTCTTATTGTTCTTTCATACGTATGTAGGTATGCTTCTATCGTCACATCCTATTTCATGCTTGGAAAAAACTAGATTTGACTCTTTTTTTTTAATCAGACATTTTGTTTTCTTTACTCGATATAGCTTCTCCCGCGTTGGTTCTGTTGTTCTTGCGCTTCACGATGCTAGTGATGTGTTTCTTGAAGTCGGGAAAATGTCTAAATATAGTGGAGCTGAAAGAATCGCAAGCTTTTCGTTCATTCTTTTCGTTTTGTCTTGGATCATTCTCCGCCTTATTTACTATCCCTTTTGGATCCTATGGAGCACAAGGTTTGTATATGTGTTGATACCATTTTATAATTTTTTTTTCTTGAAATATTGTTTGGCCTTGTATATATAATAATACACTTTTTGCAGCTATGAAGTAGTTTTGGAGCTTGATAAGGACAAGCACCCAATAGAAGGACCACTTTACTACTATATGTTCAACACTCTTCTTTATTGCTTACTTGTTCTTCACATTTATTGGTGGGTTTTGATGTATCGAATGCTTGTGAAACAAATACAAGATAGAGGCAAGCTTAGTGAAGATGTCAGATCCGGTAAGTTTGGTTTATTATCGTAAAAGTCGGTTTTCGCACCATCCAAACGATGAAGAGATTTCAATGTTGTTGTCTTTTTCGCAGATTCGGAAGGCGAAGATGAGCATGAAGATTGATTAAATATGAAATGTAAAAGCACGGTGTAGATTATTTTGTTTGGTCTCTATGAGTCTGATCACTAATTGATGTTAGAGTGAAGAGTGAGTCTTCCAATCACCAACATTGGACTAACTCATGGACACAACAGAATGGATTAAGTATTTCTCATTCTTAGGCATTTGGAGATTGGTTCTTCACGACCCGAAATTGTAGTTTTATTGAATTGTATTGTAGATTGAACAAATTCAAGATCTTTTCTATATTGTATTGTATTGTATTGTATTCATTTCTAGTTTTGGATTGAATAAGAGTAACACCATTCATAATATATCAAGTAGATTCATGTTCTTTCTCATTTGTTCTAAAGTATTACACTACTTTAAAAGTATGAAACTGGTTGTCAAATTGATAAATATTATTTTTCATATAATCATATATAAAGATTGAATCTCCGAGTATTTTATCTTTGACAATAAAATTATCTTGTACATGAATTTCTTTTTTTTTTTTGGGTCAATTCAGGCCGGAGTGAAAAAAATTTTTATGCCCTTATGAAAAAATCTAGTGTTGGAATATAGCCCTCATTTTATTATAATTAAATTTACATATATCTAACCTGATAAGTGAAACCTCAAAAATTTGACTTGAAAGGAAGAAATCGATTTAGAAAAAAAAGTTTCTGATGACTCGATTTTTTTTTCTTTTTTAACCACAATTTAATTTAAAAATTCATTAATAACACATCCAGTTTAATGTTTTGTTAAATTAAAATCCATAATTATAATTAAGGGCCTAACAAAATTAACCTTATAAAAAAGCTTATAGTTCTTAAAATTTTTACTTAAAAGATGCCCCAAAAATTTTGATGTCTAAGCGATTGCCTCACTTGCCTGGCCTCTGGGCCGGGCCTGAGTCAACTGTATTCAAAATAATTTAAATACTAAAAAAAAAAGATAGAATACTTTATATAGGGCATACATGCGTACAACTAAGCTTTAACACTTGCACGTATTATTAATGATTGCTTGATTTTTATTATCTTTTTGAGGTTTGGTAATTGGAAATTTTGAGATCTGATGCTATGAGGTTTTGTGGTAACTGTCTCCTGAAGCTGTTAAATTCGTATATATATCTTATGGAATGAATATACTGTTTCATTAAGATTTTAAGACACGTATTCTAATTGGTGCAAAAGGTAGTATAAACTCTTCACTAAAAAAATTATTGTTAAAAAAAAAGAGAATGATTGTAGCTGAAAGTACCACTTTTTAATAGGTGTGACGTGTGAATAATGATTCAAACCTTTTTTGAGAATGTATGTGAGAATGAATTTAGGTGTTATGATATTTTTGTCACTCGATCATTCTCTCTATTTCTCTTATTTATTTATTTATTTATTTTGGTTAAAATTTTAAGTTGAACTAGATGATCTTGATGTTTGTAGAAACTGGCGAAACATTCGATTTATGGAAAACATAGGCAGAATATGGGAGATGACACAATTGAGAAAAAGAAGAAAATCAGAAAATTCAAAGAATCGGCTTGGAAATGTGTTTACTATCTATCAGCTGAGATTCTTGCTCTATCTGTGACTTATAATGAGCCTTGGTTTATGAACACTAAATACTTTTGGGTAGGCCCTAGAGATCAGAATTGGCCTGATCAACAAATGAAGTAAGAATGTTTTGCCCACTTTTACATCTCATTTTTGTGTGCTTGCTTTGGACATAGAACATATCTTTTTCCCATGCAGGTTAAAGTTGAAGCTTTTGTATATGTTTGCGGCCGGGTTCTATACATACTCCATCTTTGCTTTGATTTTTTGGGAAACAAGGCGTTCTGATTTTGGAGTTTCAATGGGTCATCATATCGCCTCTCTTATTCTTATTGTCCTCTCTTACATATGTAGGTATGCTTTCATCTTCACATCCTATTTTAATTTATGCTGGCAAACTATATTTTGATTCCTCCTTTAGTAAACATTGTTTTTTTTTTCTTTCTTTCTTGAAATCGATATAGCTTTTCCCGCGTTGGTTCTGTCATTTTGGCACTTCACGACGCTAGTGATGTGTTTCTTGAATTAGGTAAAATGTCTAAATATAGTGGAGCTGAAAGAATCGCAAGTTTTTCATTCATTATTTTTGTCTTGTCTTGGATCATTCTCCGACTCATTTACTATCCCTTTTGGATTCTATGGAGCACAAGGTTTGTTTCTATTGATATCCTTTTTATAGTTTTTTTTTCTCGAATATTTTCCGACCAATTCTATATATATATATATATTACATTTTTTTTTTGGGTCAGCTATGAAGTAATTTTGCAACTTCATAAGGCCAAGAACCCAATCCAAGGACCACTATACTACTACATGTTCAACACTCTCCTTTATTGCTTGCTTGTTCTTCACATTTATTGGTGGGTTTTGATATATCGGATGCTTGTGAAACAAATACAAGACAGAGGCAAGCTTAGTGAAGATGTTAGATCCGGTAAGTTTGGTTTATTATAAATAAAAAGTTGGTTTTTGCACCATCCAATTCAAGAAGAGATGTTCAAGGTTGTGTCTTTTTCGTAGATTCTGAAGGGGAAGATGAGCACGAAGACTGATTGATCACTAAGGTAGGAGCTTTCGTCTGGTGAATATGAAATGTAAAAGCAATGGCGTATTCACTTAACATATCAGAGTGGAGACGTGACTCTTCAATCTCCAACACTGGATCAAATCATGGTCACAGAATGGATTAAGGATTTCTCATTCTTGAAAATTGTAATTTAATTGAATTGTAGATTGAACAAATTCAAGATCTTTTCTTCATTGAATTGTATTCATTTCTAGTTTTGGATCATTTCAATAAAAGTAACACTTTCATAATCTATCAAGTAGATTCATGTTGTTACTCATCATTGGCTTCGTTCTATTGTATTTAATCTTCAAGTTGGTTTTTTCACTCGGTAGTTTTGGTCTCAAAAAGATTGATGACTGGTGTCTAAAAAGTTTGGAAAAAATGCAAGAAAAAAAGATAGGTTTATAGTATAATGATGATATTAAAAATAAAATAAAAAATAAAAATAATGATAGTTGACCTAAAAAAAATTAAAAATAAATAACGACTAACGCGCGATTGCGGCAAGATAAAAAAAAAAGTTAAAAAAAGTTAAGGTCTTTAGGGAAAACATTGGCTTAATCGCAGAAAGTAAAAACGATGATGGCAACAAAATCTGCAATCTTCTGCTACTTCCCATTTTGAAATTGTACCGATCAAGCCGCTCATCTCGCTCAACAAAACCAGATAAAGGAGACTTAAAAGGTTCGATTTTTATTTTCTTCTCTATCTGGGTAAAATCAATTTCAAGTTTTTGTTTTGTTGCATTTCAAATTGCACATCTGTTGTCACTTTCGTAGATCAAGGTAAGATTTTTATCCAATCAATTGGGCAAAAATTTAGAGGGATGATTAGGGTTTTAAGGGAGTTTTCTGGGAATTGAATTTGTTTCGGCTTTACAATTTTCTGGGTTGTAATCAAATGCAAGTACTTTTTTGTTTCTTTTGTTCTGTTTGCATGTAATGAGCATTAATGTGATTTTGTATATGTTAAATGTTTTAGATGGGTGAATCTACAGATTTCATAAGCGATCTACCTCAAAGCATAATTGAGAACATCCTTACTCGTCTTTCGATTAGAGATGCAATAAGAACAAGCGTTTTATCAAGCAAATGGAGATACAGATGGTCTACACTCACTGATCTTGTGTTTGATGAGAAATGTGTTTCTCCTTCCAATGACCGTTCTGTAGTTGAGACCAGTCTTGTGAGATTCATTACTGGAGTGCTTCTCCTTCACCAAGGACCTATCCACAAGTTTCAGCTTTCTACTTCTTTCTTACAATGTCGTCCTGATGTTGATCAGTGGCTGCTTTTTCTTTCAAGGAATGGGATTAAGGAGCTTGTTCTTGAGTTAGGTGAAGGAGAATTTAGGGTTCCTTCATGTCTCTTTAGCTGTTTGAAGCTGACCCGTTTGGATTTATGTCATTGTGAGTTCGACCCTCCTCGGTATTTCAAAGGGTTTTCGTATTTGAAGAGTTTAAACCTTCACCAAATCCTAGTTGCTCCTGAGGTCATTGAGAGTTTGATCTCGGGATGTCCGCTTCTCGAGTTCTTGTCTTTGTCTTACTTTGACAGTTTGGTGTTGAGTATATCAGCTCCGAATCTCATGTACTTGTCTTTAGACGGCGAATTCAAAGACATTTTCCTCGAGAATACGCCCAAGCTAGTTGCAATATCGGTTTCAATGTACATGCATGAGGATGTTATGGATTTTGAGCAGAGTTCAGATTATAATCTCGTTAAGTTCCTTGGCGGTGTGCCCCTTCTTGAGAAGCTCGTTGGTTATATCTACTTCACAAAGGTAACTTATGGTTCATCTTAATATTTCAGACAATTGTTTTTAGTGCAAAAGTTATAAGAGATCTCTTTGATTTGATTTCAGTACTTGAGCATAGGAGATGACCCGGGAAGACTTCCAATTACTTACATACATCTTAAAACTATAGAACTTTACCAAGTAAGTTTTGAAGATGCTAATGAGGTACTAGTTCTTCTTCGTTTGGTCACTCACTCTCCCAACCTTAAAGACCTCAAAGTTTCGGTATGTTTAACTCTTTCTCTTTCAAAGTTTCTTTATGTGACCATAAAAATTGCTATTCTCCAATTCATCATCTTCTGTTATCTTTTTTTTTCCATTGGATTTTTATAGGCTTCACCAATCCAACTATTTCCTCTTGAAGAAGAAGGTTTTGACCTATTCGACAGAGAGTACTTCGACTACAAACTCCCGAGACTTAAAACCGTGAAGATGACAGACGTTTCTGGCATCAGAAATGAGTTGGAGTTTATCAGATTCTTGCTGGGAACTTCTCCAGTATTGGAGACAATCATTGTAACATCGAGTTTATCAGATAAAGATGCGAAAATGGATATGGTTGTCGAATTGCTCAGGTATCCGCGTATTTCTCCTCGAGCTCAGTTCATCTTCCTTCAAGATTGAATCCGACTCTCATTCTCTCTTTCTCTCTTTCTCTCTCTCGCTCTCTGTGTCTCTTCATGTCTGAACATGTTTTCATGTGAATCTGTTGGGAAGAAATAATCTATGACTGTGGAAAGATGACAAAACTGTTGAATCCGCAAGAGTGAACTCTAACGTAGTTTACCAAAGATGGTAAAAAGAGTTTGTAATTTCTTCTTTTTTTTTCTCTGCAAAGATTAAACATTCCAAGTTCCAACAGTCCTAAATCAATAGCCTACACATCACTGTCTATCAACAATTTGTAAAAACAAAATGTAATAAAAAAAAGTATGATGCTTTGGAAAAAAAAAAAAAAAGAAAAAAAAAAAATCGTTTACACGTTGGAAACACGGAAGAAACGCAAAGCCCTCTCCTTTAACTTCTGTCCTCTTGTCCCGCTTCGCCGCTCTTGAGGGCAGTGAGAGAGAGAGAGATATTTTGTTGCTCTTTCTGTCTCTTTTCAGACAACCGAGACGATAAAGACTCTTATCTGATTTTGCCGCCAAGAACCACCGGACCATCGTAAGTACTCGTCTCTTGATCCATTTTGTAGCTAAAGATCCGAAATCAGATTCTACCCAAATCTCGAAAGTCTGGTCTCACTTTGAGCAAAGTTTTGTTCTTTTGCTGTCGGGTTGTGCTCATTTTCTCGATTTAGCGTTAGGGAAATCTGAAAAGTGTCAGTGAGACTCTCAAGATCCATGCTTTAATAATGTGTTTTAGTTACTATACCCATATTTACCATATTGGGATTAGAATTGAGGAAATCTTGTTTTTGTTGTTGTGAAGCAGCAATAGATTAAGAGAGTAATGGGTTACATAGGAGCGCATGGTGTAGCAGCTCTTCATAGGTACAAATACAGTGGAGTGGATCACTCTTATCTTGCCAAATACGTGCTCCAACCTTTTTGGACTCGATTTGTCAAAGTCTTCCCTCTATGGATGCCGTAAGTCTATCTCTTTGATACTGTTTCGTTCTGTATATAAAAAGTCTTCCTTTTAGTTTTACTTGATGAGGCTAATCAGACTGATTTTTTTTTTTGCTTTGCTTTTCTTTTCATGTGTGTTTCTTCCTTTGGACCATATCCAGACCAAACATGGTATAATTAATTCTTGTTTGTTCATTTTGGTTTATGTGGTATTGTCGATAGGTTCATGTTTAAGACTTCTGGCTTTGTGTGTGTTTATTTTTGTTCTGCAGATAACGCTTATGGGTTTTATGTTTCTAGTCACATCCTCCTTGCTAGGCTATGTGAGTCATGATTCATTGATGTTTTGTTCTTTAGTCCCTTGAAGCGTTCGGCGGTTTTCTTGTTGGATTTGAATTTGAGGACATTGTTCTCTACCTCTCAGATATATTCACCTCAGTTGGATTCTCCTCCTCCACGATGGGTTCACTTTGCACATGGTTTACTTCTATTCTTGTATCAGGTCTGTGCCTCTCACTTTCTTCAAAAGTCTTTAACTTTATTTTCTATCTGCTTGTGAGCTGTTTTGAGTCTTTTATCCTGACACCTTTTGACCTTTTATTAGACATTTGATGCGGTTGATGGGAAGCAAGCAAGAAGGACAAATTCTTCTAGCCCTCTAGGAGAGCTTTTCGATCATGGTGATTAACTTTTTCCCATGTTCCTCCTTTGATCATTTGTCTTCAGTTTGTTTCTAGACTTTGCTAATATGTCTTCCAATATTGCAGGTTGTGATGCACTTGCTTGTGCGGTATGCAAATTAACAATCATTTTATCCTTTTTTTTTCCCTTCTATTTCTTGTCTTGGAATCGATGCTGAAGGTTTTACAATTAAAAAAATAGTTTGAAGCCATGGCATTTGGAAGCACTGCAATGTGTGGAAGAGATACTTTCTGGTTCTGGGTTATTTCAGCTATTCCATTTTATGGAGCTACTTGGGAACAGTAAGTACTGCTTCCAAATTCTTGCTTATGTCTCCTAATACATTAATATTTATGGAAAAATGTTGTAGTGACTTTCTAATAGTTTTTTCCTTACCCTTCTCTAGCTATTTCACAAACACACTTATTCTTCCAGTCATCAATGGACCTACAGAGGGGCTTGCACTTATATATGTCAGCCACTTCTTCACAGCCATCGTCGGTATGCTTCTTTACCACTTTTGAAACTTTACTACTTTACAACGTCTGTAATCTTTGAAAACTTTACCACTTTTGATTATGCCTGGCCAATCTTTAACCATTTCATTCTGGAAGAATTGTACTTGGGTTTGGTCTTTACTTCGTCTCGACTTTTTTTTTATCTGTCTAAAGGTGCTGAATGGTGGGCTCAGCAGTTGGGGCAGTCCATGCCATTGTTTAGTTGGGTGCCATTTGTGAATGGTAAAAAATCTCTGGGCATTAGCTTTTCCTCCAATTTTTAGCTTTCTTGATTTCATCCTGAAAGTTTATTTTTGAGTTCTTGATTGTTCTTTGTTTTTAGAGATCCAAACTTCCAGAGCAGTACTATGCATGATGGTCGCTTTTGCTGTTATACCAACCGTTGCATTCAAGTGAGTCTTCCAAACTTGAACAATCTTATGTGTTAATTTTCACTTGTGCTACAAGAAGTGAGATGACGTTAATACTCAATGTACAATGAAATAGATGAAAATCCAAATAAATCATAGTTTTTCCTTTCTCATGATTCAGTATTTATTTTCCAAGAAAGTGAAAATGATATAATTGAGAAAGAATATGGCCTTTTAAAGCTGTGAAGTTCCTATCTTCTAAGCTGGTTTTATATGTGGTTGCAATTTGCAGCGTGTCAAATGTCTATAAAGTTGTTCAATCAAGAAAAGGGAGCATGGTGTTAGCATTGGCTATGGTAATCTCCTAATTACCAACTTGTTTATAAATACTTATTAATGCTGCAAAATTAATTTTCTGTTTAATTCTCGGATGCAGCTGTATCCTTTCGTCGTTCTTCTTGGAGGAGTTTTGATATGGTAAGTCTTGTTTTGTGCTAATTTGAAAAGACTTCAAACCTTTTCTCTCATTTGTCGTTGAGAATTATTTGGATCCTATACATTTTACAGGGACTACTTGTCTCCAATCAATCTCATAGCAACATACCCTCACTTAGTTGTACTTGGAACTGGACTTGCATTTGGATTTCTAGTGGTATGTCTTGATTCTAAACTCTTAAGTTAGATCGATACTTCAATCTTTCCAAAAAAAGTTGTAACAGAACAAAAGCTTCTATGTTTTCTTTTTCCAGGGAAGAATGATTCTCGCTCACTTGTGTGATGAGCCTAAAGGACTGAAAACAAACATGTGCATGGTAAAGCCAATAACTTTTCTCTTGGCCAATTTCTCCATCTTACTAGTTTTTTGGAAATGTGACCTCACGAAATACCTTTTTACTCAAAATGCAGTCTCTACTCTATCTTCCTTTTGCACTTGCAAATGCTCTAACCGCAAGATTGAATGCTGGGTATGTTTTTTTTTTCTCTCAACCATTTCTGGCACAAACTTCATTGGTTTCTTATCTTTATAAACCCGAGAATCTTTATCTTTCAGGGTTCCACTTGTCGACGAGATATGGGTTCTGCTTGGCTATTGTATATTCACAGGTTTGCTCCTAAACGAAAAAAAAAACCTTGTTTTAGCTGTTGATTTTTTTCTTCATTAGTCAGTTGTATTTCCCTCTCTAAACTAACGTTGTATTGATGCAAAACAGTGGCATTATACTTGCACTTTGCGACATCGGTCATCCATGAAATCACTGAGGCTCTTGGAATCTACTGCTTCAGGTGGAAACTTGTTAACAAAAATCTGTGAAAATCTCAGATATTCTTGTTTGACACAATCAATTTTAACTGTATTTTTGTTCTTGTTATCCACAGGATCACGCGTAAAGAAGCTTGAAAAGAAACCTAAAGGGTAAATTTTTTTTAATGTGGACCGTTGGATCGATATGGACCTGTTTAGATCGGTAATGTATTTCTTTCTTATTCATTGTTGTCTTTGTTTGATCGGGATAGGGTGAATTTATGTAGACCCTTTGTATAATGTTTTTGTTTTGGATTTATGCATCGGGAAAATACGAATATTATTCTTGAAACATTATGAAAAGTATTTTTAGTTGCACATTAAGGAGTATTTTTTTTGTTTCCTTTACCTTGTATACCTCGAAAATTTGCCTAGCTGAATATGATTTATAAGCCTTGGAGGATTTTGTTGACTTTTGACTTTTTGTAATAATTCACCTATCAAAAGATATTAAACAAAAGTCAACGCATAGTTTTGCAAGTCAAAAGTCAACGCATAGTTTCTCGGTGGCGATACAAAACAGTAATCGATCTTGGGGTCTTACCATGAGTCAAATTTCTAGTTGCGCTTTGGTATTGCGCAATAGTAAAATATGTCTCTCTAGTGATTAAAGAGTCTGATCTTGTAGGATCCTTGTTGCTTCTGCCACAACGAGACTTTGTCACTTTGTGAAAACTTGTAGTTGAGATTTGATGCGTATTGCTTAAGTGTATGGACATAATCGTCATGATACAAAGAGGCAAAGACTTTGTTTATACTATTTTAGAGACACTTGATGAGGTGACATCAGGTTATGGCCAACATCATTATCGAGATCAAGTGAGTTTCCTTGAAACTTCCTACAATGAAACTTGTTTTTTTCTATAAAATATGATCAAAGTATCTCTCCAAGTCTATAAAATACGATTATACACGATTTGGTTTTACTCTTATACAAATCAGTGAAAATGTATGTGACAAGGCTTTTGTCAGAGTACCAAAGGAATCCATCAGAGCTAACACAGCCTCCTCCTGAAGGTCCAAACTCTGGAATCTTGGTAATACAAGACCAACATTCACAGAAACGTCCATGTTGCTTTAGCTTGTTTTCGATCGTGGACTCTTATGTAAATGGTTTACCACTTCCGCAAAATCTTAAGCTAGCGGCTAGATTTGATATCGGTGGAGATGACAGTTCTCGTGATCCAGTTATGTTCATCCCTGTTCTTGATAAGCCTCTATCTTCAAATCATTACTACGCTATTAAACGAGGTGGAAAACATTCAGGGTATGAATTTTGAATCCTCAAGATATCAAAAATCTTGAATCTTGAATCTTATATAATTTAAATGTTTTTGGTTTGCAGAGAAGCATCTCTTAGTGGGAAAGAAGAAGATAGAGTCACTCACTGCTTTGGCCTCAGCTATGTGCCTGAAGCTAAACCAAAACAGCTAGATCCTTATGACACTTACCAACAATTCATGATCCATCAAAAGAAACCATCCTCGCGATATTACTACGCGACATCTGTTGCGCCTGATGGAGTTCCACCATGGTTCTTTAAGAAAAAAGAGTGGACGGTTGAATACTCGAGGTTCCAAGACTTTGAACTTAGAGATGATGCAAAAGGACTCAACACTAAGCTTCGTTCCGAGCTTCCTGGTCTTGTTGGTATGAGTGTTGTGGTTGGGAAGTGGTATGTTCCTTTTATATTTGTGAAAGAAAGAGACGTAAAGGATCAGATTAAGAGATCGGTTTATTACAGCTTGACTCTTGAACAAATATGGGAAGAGGTTTTCTCTTATGAGAATGAGAAAAGTGAAAACTATGATGTTGTAGTTGATGTAGAAGTAGAAACAGAAGTTGTTAAGCTTGAGGGAGAAGAGATTTCTAAAGGTGTTGAAGCAAATGGGTTTGTATGGTTTGGAGTTGGAGACAAAAAGATTGGTTTAGGATCAGTTGTTGTTGAGAGGATGAAATGGGAAGAAGAGAGATTCGGGTGGACAAGCAAAGGAGACAAGGAGCGAGCCGTAGCAGTTAGAAGATTGGAGAAATCAGAAGATGATAGCTTTTGGAAGAGTTATCATTGTTATGTTCTAAAAGAGAGATTTGTATTGAAGACAATGGATGAGAGTTTGGTCTTAACATATGAGTTTACACATGTTGATAAGCTCAAAAGCAAATGGGATTAATTAATCTCAATGACGTGAGCTTCATTGGCTTCATTGGTTAGTGTGATTTATTCTACAATTGTATTTGGTTATTATTATCATATCAATAAAATAATATGTTTTCATTGAGATTCTGACAAATGTTAAGTCAATCTTGAGATTTGGTCAAAGATTAAATTTATAAACAATAGTTTAGTAAAACTTCCTTGTACGTTCTTATGTTTTCATTGTCTTTTATTTATATAAACGATGACAGGTTAGATCTTGAGTCACAAAGAATCAAAGAGAGATGTATGTAACAAAGCGTTTGGCTGAATATCAGAGAAACCCATCGGAGCTAACATTGCTTCCATCGGAAGGTCCAAACTCCGGTGTATTGGTGATTCAAGACGAAGAATCAAAGCCTACATGCTGCTTTGGCAAATGCTATGGCTGTGATCTTAATGGTTTGCCTTTTCCTCAGAACACAAGTGTCACTGTCAAATACCAAATCGGAAGTTAGTTACTTTTCTGTTAACTCCTTAAAAATCTTTCTCAAACCTCTTCCTTTACTCTGTTTCTTCTCTGTTTTTTTTTTATTTTCGCCACTCTGTTTCTACTCTGTTTTTTTATCTGAGGTTTTGATTTCAATATAGGTGGAGATGACAGAATTGTATTGCTTGACTCTGTTGCGTTTATCCCTGTTCTTCATCAGCCTCCTTCTTCCAATCTTTACTACGTAATAAGGCGACGCGGGAAATATACAGGGTGGGCTTAAAGCTTGAATCTTTATCTTGTTTTATGTTTTATATATATCAAAGTTTACCACTTTAGTTTTAACTAAGCCAAGATTTAAAGTTTAGTGGCTTATTATTGGTATTGCAGAAAAGCTTGGGTTAGTGCAAAAGAAGAGGACAGAGTTTCTTGTTGCCTTTGTCTTTCTTATGTCCCCAATGCTACGCCAAGACCTCTAGATCCTTTTGACCTATACCAACAATTTGAGATCCATCAAAGAGGATCATCAACTCGTAAATTTTTCGCTACATCTGTTGCTTCAGATGGAATACCACCTCGGTTCCTGAGGAGAAAAGGCTGGACAGTTCCTTTCTCAGCTTCCCAAGACTATGGTTTGAGTGATGATGCAAAGGGCATAGTAGATGCAAAGCTTCGTTATGAGCTTCCTGATTTCGATAAGAGCGTTGTAGTTGGGAAATGGTATGTACCGTTTGTGTTTGTAAAAGAAGGAGATGTAAAAGATCAGATGAGGAAATCAATGTATTATAGCATGACACTTCACCAAAGATTTGAAGAGGTTTTCTTTTACGAAAACGTTGGCAATAAATATGGTGAGGTTGTAGTTGATGTGGAGGTGGAAACAGAAGTGGTTAAGCTTGAAGGAGAGAAGATTGCAAGAGAGACAAAAGGTGTGGATTCAGATGGAGTTGTTTGGTTTAGTGTCACAGGGACTGAGAAGATAGGTATTGGGTCTGTGGTCTTGGAGAGGATGAAATGGGAAGAGGAGAGGTTTGGTTGGTCGAAGAAAGACGATCAGATGAGGTCTAGCATTAAGAGATCAGAGACATTTGAAGGCGATGGAGAGCATTGGAAGAGTTATAGGTGTTATGTATTGGTAGAGAGCTTTGAATTGAAGAGAATGGATGGGAGCTTGGTGTTGAAATATGAGTTTAGACATGTTGATAAGTTGAAGAGCAAATGGGATTGAGATTTTTCTCATCTTTGTTCAGCTTCTGCATGTGTATGTTATGTGTGTACTTTGTGGTAATTTAATGAAAGCTTTATTCAAGTTCATGTGTGATAACTTGAAGCTATCATATAATTCATACATTTCATGAAAAGTATGATTTAATGAATCTAGAATTAATTTGATTATTTCTCTATGATAAGTTTGTGAAAACAAGTCAAGGTCAACACTTTGAAATTCTAAAGTTGACCATCAATCCAAAAGCTTTGAAAAGTCTTTAGACAATAACTTGTACAATCTGCTTACGGCTTTAATGCTTTATCATCAAAATTCATGGTGCTCTATATAACCAAATCACATCTCCTTGTTGCCTTCCAAATCAATCACCTTAAAGATTCTGAATTCAAGATGTATGTTACAAGGCATCTCTCGGAATACCAGACAAACTCGTCGGACTTGATACAATCGTTGCCGGAAAGTCCAAACTCCGGCGTACTTGTGATTCAAGACGAAGAGTCAAAACCTACGTGTTGCTTTGGCTCTTGCTACGCTGGTGAACTCAAAGGCTTACCGTTCCCACAGAACGCAAAGCTTACTGTGACTTACAGAACCGGAATTGGTAATCAGAGGCGCAGTTACCATGACCCGGTTCTGTTCATTCCCATTCTTGATCAGCCTTTAGATTCAAACCGTTATTATGTCATTAGAAGACGTGGGAAGCACTCAGGGTATGACCAAAAACTTTATACAACTTTCTCGATTTTTAACCTAACTTTCAGAAAGGGTAATCATAAATACCTAATATTTTTCTTGTAAATTTGAATTGCAGAGGAGCTTCGGCAAGTGCAAAAGAGGAAGATAGAGTCCCCTACTGCTTTTGCTTCAGCTATGTTCCTGAAGTTAAGACACAAGAAGCAGATCCTTATGACATATATCAGCAATTCCAGATCCATCAACGCCGAGCATCACCTACCTATTACACTGCCACTTCTGTTGCTCCTAATGGGATACCACCTGAGTTCCTTAAGAGAAAGTATTGGACCGTTGAGTATTCTGATTCCCAAGACTTTGGTTTGACAGATGATGCAAAAGGGATTAACACTAAGCTTCGTTCCAAGCTTCCTGATGATCTGA
Source organism: Cardamine occulta (assembly GCA_028015245.1). Taxonomy (NCBI): domain Eukaryota; kingdom Viridiplantae; phylum Streptophyta; class Magnoliopsida; order Brassicales; family Brassicaceae; genus Cardamine; species Cardamine occulta. The sequence goes on along the minus strand of CM051362.1, from coordinate 5,885,492 downwards.
ACACAAGCGTTGTAGTAGGGAAATGGTATGTTCCTTTCATATTTGTGAAAGAAAGAGATGCAAAGAATCAGATTAAGAGCTCAACTTATTACAGCATGACTCTTAAACAAAGATGGGAAGAGGTTTACTCATGCGAAAATGTTGATTACAACGAAATAGGATGAGAGGTAGTAGTTGATGTTGGCGTAGAAACAGAAGTCGTGAAGCTTGAGGGACAAGAAACTAATTTGAGAGAGGCTAAAGGTGATGGAGTTGTTTGGTTCAGTGTCTTGAGGGATGAGATACAAGACAAGAAGATAGGTCTTGGGTCTGTGGTCGTGGAGAGGATGAAATGGGAAGAGGAAAGGTTCGGATGGGTAAATGAAGGAGAAAGGTCTAAGTCTAACATTAAGAGAACAGAGAGATCCGAAGGTCTAGCACATTGGAAGAGTTATAGATGTTATGTCTTGATAGAGAGCTTTGAATTGAAGAGAATGGATAGGAGTTTGGTCTTGACATATGAGTTTAGGCATGTTGATAAGATAAAAAGTAAGTGGGATTGAGCTTTGTTTCATCTTTGTTCAGTTTCTTTGTGTTTTCTTTTGGTTCAGTAATCTATTTGGTGAATATGTTTCATGCTAGTTCATGTATAATAAAGACTTAAGGTCGCGTTTAATTTCATGTGTAAACTCAATTTAGATTCACAACTTTAGGAATCAATTAACTAAAAATCCTATAACAATTTTTTTTGTGAACAAACTAATCGGTCCAAAAACTTGTCAACGAAGTCACATACTCTGCATTACAGATTCTTGCATAAAGTCAAATCAAAAGGCCAAAGACTTTTTGTTTACATTTTTATGCTATTGTATAAAGACACTAGATGAAGTTTCCATGAAATTTGCCTACAACGTGTTTAGATTCTATCATCAAAAAGTCAAAATCTATTGTACAGAGAATTTGCTTAATTATAAGCCTATAAAGATGAAACAAAGCTCCTTCTCCATGAATCATCATCACAAGAACCAAACTAAAGATGTAAGTTACACGGCGCTTATCGGAATACCAGAGAAACCCATCGGAGCTGAAACTGCTTCCATCGGAAGGTCCAAACTCCGGCGTAATGGTGATTCAAGACCAAGAATCAATGCCCACTTGTTGCTTTGGTTCTTGTTACGAAGGTAGACTTAAAGGCTTGCCGTTTCCACAAAACGTGAAGCTTGCGGCAACCTATAGCAGTGGAGGAGAAAACCAGACAACACATCGTACCCCAGTTGTGTTCATCCCTGTTCTTGATCAGCCATTGTACAAAGGCGTGGAAAACATACTGGATACGTAACTATAACTTGTAATCTCAGTTTCGTAAGTAGGTTGCAATAAGATATCTAAGTTTTGCGTAATTGTGAGTGCAGGAAAGCATCTGCAAGTGCAAAAGAGGAAGAGAGAGTTTCAAGCTGCTTTTGCTTTAGTTATGTTCCTGAAGTTAAGCCAAGAGAAGCAGATCCTTATGACATATACCAACAATTCGAGATCCATCAGGGCCGAGGATCATCTCGCTATTACTCTGCCACTTCTGTTGCTTCTGATGGTGTTCCACCAGATTACCTTAAGAGAAAAAGTTGGTCGGTCAGCTACTCGACTTCACAAGACTTTGGTCTAAGTGATGATGCAAAAGGGATTAACACAAAGCTTCGCTTGGACTCAGAGCTTACTTGTTTAGGTAAGAGTGTTGTGGTTGGGAAATGGTATGTTCCTTTCATATTTGTGATGGAAAGAGATGTAAAAGATCAGATGAATAAATCGACGTTTTACAGCCTGACGCTTCAACAAAGATGGGAAGAAGTTTTCTTCTGCGAAAACATTGGCAATGAACATATGGACGTTGTAGTTGATGTTGATGTAGAAACGGAAGTGGTGAAGCTTGAGGGACAAGAAACTAATTTGAGAGAGGCTAAAGGTGATGGAGTTGTTTGGTTTAGTGTCTTAAGAGATGAGAAACAAGACAAGAAGATAGGTCTTGGGTCTGTGGTCGTAGAGAGGATGAAATGGGAAGAAGAAAGGTTTGGGTGGTTAAGCAAAGGCGAAAAATCTAGCGTACAGAAATTAGAGAGATTCAAAGGTGGTTCATCGCATTGGAAAATTTATAGATGTTATGTATTGATAGAGAGCTTTGAATTGAAGAGAATGGATGGGAGTTTGGCCTTGACATATGAGTTTAGGCATGTTGATAAGCTAAAGAGCAAGTGGGATTGAGTTTCATTCATTAATTCATCTTCGTTCAGTTTCTTTGTGTGTCATCTTTTGGTTCAGTAATCAATTTGGTGAATAAGTATTGTTTTATGCATGTTCATGTAATAATAAATTTATGGTCGTACTTAATTTCATGTAAAATTTAATCTAATGAATCTAAATTTGGTTGCTTGATTCTCCATGATGGGTTTGCTAAACCTCTTAGCAAACTAAAAGTTTTTTTTTAACTTTGGAACTAAAATTGCTGGAGAATTGGATATTGAAAAAAAAAAAAAAAATTTGTAATCATCATTCCAACAACTTTTGTAAAGACTATATTATTATACTCATATTAAATAAAACAAATAAAATCTTTTTTGAAAATTGCTGATAACGTGCTTTGATTCTACCATTTTTAAAGTCTTGGCATACGAGTTTAGACATTTTTATAAGTTAAACAGAAAGTGGGATCGAGCTTATCAATCTTTGTTGTCATGTCTACAATTTATAATTTCATGAAAGATCTTACAAATCTGCATCAAAGTTTACATCTTTTGGAGTTTTGTTTCAACTCTCAACACAAAAGCTATGTTTTTATGTTTGACAGTTTGCTCAACTAAACAAATTTATTAAAGTAGGGTAAGGTCATAATTTTGGAATTCAAAGTGGGCACAGATTTTTAAAAACCGATGTGATATGAGTTTAAAACACAGCCAGAAAAAGACTTCAAATTAAAAGCCAAGTCAATCAAGATCTTGGAAAAGTCTTTAAACAAAACCACGTAAAACTTTATTTATTCTTTTTTTCGGGGGGGGGAGGGGACTTATAAATTTTTGTTTCTTCGTATCCAATTCTCTCTATATATTCGATACAATCACAAGATTTACAACGTATACAAATCACTAAAACCACTGAAAATATCAAACTAATTTCATTCACCATTTTAAAAACCAAACATGTATGTGACAAAGCGTTTGTCGGAATACCAAAGAAACAGATCGGAGTTACCGGAAAATCCAAACTCCGGAGTACTTATAATTCAAGATGAAGAGTCAAAACCAACTTGTTGGTTCGGATCTTGTTACGAGAGTGGACTCAAAGGCTTACCATTCCCACAAAACGCGAAGCTTACTGTGAGTTACAGCATCACAGTTAATAACGTCACCACTGCTTATCGTGATCCTGTCTTTTTCATTCCGGTTCTTGATCAGCCCTTATCTTCAAACCGTTACTACGCCATTAAACGAAGTGGGAAACACTCAGGGTAACAAAATTTTCAACTTTCTTGATTTTCTTGGCGTTAATGTGATTAGGGTATCTCTAAAGTCTTGAGCTTTTCAATTTCAAATCTGCAGAGAAGCTTCGGCTAATGCGAAAGAGGAAGACAGAGTCCCCTGTTGCTTTTGCTTCAGCTATGTACCTGAAGCTAAACCACAACAAGCAGATCCTTATGACATATACCAACAATTCGAGATTCATCAACCAAAATCATTATCTCGAAATTACTTTGCAACATCCGTTGCTCCTGATGGTGTACCACCAGAGTTCCTCAAGAGAAAGTATTGGACAGTTGAGTACTCAACATCCGAAGACTATGGTCTGAGTGATGATGCAAAAGGGATTAACACTAAGCTTCGTTCCGAGCTTCCTAGTGATCTGAACACAAACGTTGTCGTTGGAAAATGGTATGTCCCTTTCATATTTGTCAAGGAAAGAGATGCAAAGGATCAGCTTAAGAGCTCAACTTATTACAGCATGGTTCTTGTTCAAAGATGGGAAGAGGTTTACTCATGCGACAACACTTACAACGAAAAAAACCGTGAGGTTGTAGTTAATGTTGAAGTGGAACCAGAAGTTGTGAAGCTTGAGGAACAAGGAATTGGTGAAAAGATAACAAGTGTGGATGAAAATGGGGTTGTTTGGTTTGAAGTTGCAGACAAGAAGATAGGTTTGAGATCTGTGGTTATTGAGAGGATGAAATTGGAAGAGGAGAGATTCGGGTGGAAGAGGCAACCGCAAAGAGCAATGGTTAAGAAGTCTGAGAGATTTGATGGAGGTGGTTCGAATTGGAAGAGCTATAGATGTTATGTGTTGGTGGAGAGCTTTGTGTTGAGGAGAATGGATGAGAGTTTAGTCTTGACATTTGAGTTTAGACATGTTGATAAGTTGAGAACTAAGTGGGAATCATAATTCATGAGAGCTTCATGTGTTTTAAAGCTTTCTTGTGTGTTAATAATGTTTTTATTTAATTTCGTTTGTGTAATAAGCTAATAAGTTTTTGGAGTTTCTTTCGTTTGAAAAATAATTGAAATGGTTACCAACAATTACAGTAGTTGAAAAAAAAAAAACAATATTCCAATGTTGTAAAAAAGAGAAAATACAAAAACAAAACCTCTCAATCTACAACTAAAAACAAAAACTTACGATGATGAACTCTTTTGCTTTTGCATTCCAATATCTTCCAAACGTTTCCATGTCGCCTTGCGCTTTGCTTCAACTTCAGCTTCTTTTGATTCATCTTCTCTAAACTTAGCAAGACATTCTTTAAACAACTCTGCATCAATGTCATTAAATATCTTCTGCACGTTCAGCGTCAAGCTATGAACAGCTTGGTTCCAATGCTTCTGAGTGTTTCTTTCCAATGCAGGGAAAATTATAGGAAGAATAACTTTACGGTTCTGCATTACTAGATTCTCGATATGATCGTTGTTCCATAAGAACAATGCTCTTTCTGCAACCTGCAAAACATTCAAAACAAGACTCATGAACCTTTTCTTCTTATATATAGACTCTAATTGATCAAGCAGGTTCTAATTGATCTATCAGATATCACACATTTTAATCTTGTGAAGAATTGTTCACATCATTCATCATTCTCAGAATCAGCAAACTGTAAATGCAAAATGCTACAAAACAATTACCTGAAAATGGAGACTGTTCAAACACCGAGCAACTTGGCGAAACAATGGGACCATACAGCGTTGGAATTCAGGTGGCTGAGTTGCTTCTAATACTTCCTCTAGCTCGTTTAGAAACATGACTTCTTTGGAACTATTTGTGACGGGCCATGACTTCAGTAATCCTCTTATAACCGTATCAGCGAGTTTGCAATCTTTTTCCACAAACTGTGTGATACAATAAGACAATTGCTGATGATACATTTGCAAGCATTTCGGTTTGTGGAGAGGTACCAAAGCTCGAACCAGAAACACTTTGTGCTCTTCTTTAAGCGGCAGAGCAAATCCATTTATGATACTTCCCAAAATCTCTAGAAACTCAGCAATCCCATTGTGTTTCTCAGTCTCGAAAACAAACCGATAGAAAATGTTGTTAATGGATTTCCTTATGAAAGGACGATGAACCATGAATTTACCGTAGACGCGATGTAGAACGGTTTTAAGACAATCTCTTTCTCTAGGATCCTCAGAATCAAACAAATCCAGTAACCGTGTGACGAATGATTGGTCAATGTATCTCTTAGCCAACTTGGTGTCAGTCTCAGATGAAGCAATAAGCCGCAAGAAAATCTCATAGACAAGTTGTAAGTGAGGCCAAGAAGGATCCATGGAAGGCTCTTCTTCCTCCAAGTCTAAGGCATCAATAACTTTATTTTCTCGCGGTTGAGGATTCAAGGTTCTGAATATGTTAACAGAAACCATTCTAACCGCTTCTTGAACAACCGTTTCACTGAACTTTCCATTAGGAGAAGCCACATAATCCACAAGCTCAAGCAATGTCTGCCGCTTAATCTCTTTTTCCTTAACGTTCTTCGTTGGATCCACAAAATCAAACATTACACAGCTCAAGTTGAGTTTTTTCAAAAACAAGCTTTGTTTTTCAGCATTTGGAACATCTTTAAAGCTCGGCAATGCTTCATACGGCGTGAAACCGTTTCCATTTCCCTTCAAGTTCACATCTTTAAACGCTAAATCAGGAGGAGAAGCAGCAGAAGATTTAACAGCAGGAGCGTTCTTAGTGTGAGAATTTCCTGATTTGCCAGCGCCATTATCACTAATACTTTTGGAAGTAGATGCAATGGCATTAGATGAAGAAGAATGGTTCTTAGAAGAAGACTTCTTAGGAAGCTTACTTAGAATCTGTTTCCACATAGTTTCTTAAACTCAGATTCTCTGATCATTCCCCAAAACAACACACCTAGTAAAACAACTCCATCTGCAAACAAAAAAAAAAAAAAGCAAAATCCAGAGAAAAATCAAGAAACATATATGTTGAAGATATAATACTATAAATCGAAAAGCAATTAAAATCACAAACCTGAAATGGAATTAAATCCCTAAATTTCCCAAATTAATACATAAAAACCCTTTTTTTTTGCTTCTTCTTCCTTAATCACTCTCGAAACCCAGAAAAATCTATCGCCACTCCTAACCAAATTACGAAACTTTCAGCAATTTCCGATACTAATTCTGAAACAATCGCAATCAGAAACCCAATAAAAATCATACATTTACAACCACCGAAACAAGATAAATCACAAAAATACGATTTTTTTGGGAAAAGTGACGGAAAAAAACAACTAGATCAAACAAAATTCGCCGATTGCACAAAGTAAATAAAGGTCAACAGGAGAAATTACCCAGATGAGAAAGAAAAATAAAAAGAGGGGATGATTTATAAGGAATAATGAAATAACAAACTTACAAAAAAACTCACATTCAAGTTCTTCCAAAACCTCCTTTCGTTGTTTTTTGTTGACTTTGGCTTTGTGCCTCAATAAGAATTTTGGTTGGTATGAGTTTCCATTGTCTGAAGTTTCTTTCTTCTTCTTCTTTGTAATTTGTCTCTTCTTCTCGTGATCCAGTTATCTATCATTCTTTCTTCTCTCCGATGGCTGATCAAACTTTTTTTTCTCAATTCTATTTTTTATTATTTAATTTAATTCTATTTTAATATTCTTTTTTAATTTGTTTGGTTCGGTCTGGCAAGCCAGGTCTCACTTTGTATTATTTACGGAATTTTCAAGCTGACACTTTTATTGCCCGACCGTAACACTTAAATGTAATAAAATCGGTTAATTCCGGTTTGGTGGTTCAATCTACGAAATATGTATAACACGAACTTAATTTCGGTTTACCGTTGCATTAGTTTTGTGCTCGAAGGGATCCGAGTGTTGTTGACAGAGGTGGGGGGGAAACAAAGGACATCCCAATCTCTTTGTCTCTCCGTTAACACAGCAATGTTCATTTCCGACAAGCCTCGTCCTACTAATTTCTACAAAGACGATAACATTAAGACCAATTCCTCCACCACCACCACCACTCGCGATATGATTATCGATGTCACCAACGCCAATGAAGCAGTAGATCTACAATCTCACCACAATCACAATCACAATCACAATCACAATCATCATCTCCATCAATCTCAGCCACAACAACAACAGATTCTTCTCGGAGAATCAAGCAGTGAAGATCACGAAGTTAAAGCTCCAAAGAAACGAGCGGAGACATGGGTTCAAGACGAAACTCGTAGCTTAATCATGTTTCGTAGAAGTATGGATGGTCTCTTCAATACTTCTAAATCTAATAAACATCTCTGGGAACAGATTTCAGCGAAGATGAAGGAGAAAGGGTTTGATCGATCTCCAACTATGTGTACTGATAAATGGAGAAATCTATTGAAGGAGTTTAAGAAAGCCAAGCATCATGATAGAGGCAATGGATCAGCGAAGATGTCTTATTACAAAGAGATTGAAGAGATTCTTAGGGAGAGAAGTAAGAAAGCAACGACTCAGTATAATAAGAGCCCTAGTACTCCACCAACTACTGCTAAAGTTGATTCCTTTATGCAATTTGCTGATAAAGGTATTGGCTAAATTTAGGGTTTTCTTGATTTGTTATGAGGAAAGCCAATTGTGATTTAGGGTTTGTGTTGATTAGATAGTTGTTTTCAAATTGGGAAATTCTTTAGGCTGAGATGATACTAGTTGGACTGCCATTTTAGAGTAGGTTTCTTAATGTGTCTTTAAAGAAGATGATAGTTTTGGGTAATGAATCTGGTTTTTGTGCTTTTAGTTTCTTTTTGTTTAAGTGGTAACTTTTATCTTTCATCGTAGGTTTTGATGATACGAGCATTTCTTTTGGATCCGTTGAAGGTACACATCTTTTGTTACTTTTGTGTGTGTTATTTTTATCTTTTGCTTTATACAAAAAAGGCTAGCTTTTGTTCGTCCATTGCCTCTTGAAGCTTGTCTTATGAATTTGTCTAGATATCCTCCTTGAGTGAGCAGTAGTAGAGAACAAAGACTTACATTTGTGAGTTATCGGTAATCTTAGTTCTGTGTTATTGGAACAAAGATGTGAACATGACAGAGCCGTAGGATTCACAGGACAGTTTCTCTGTTAGATTGTTTATAAAGAATGTGTGTGTGTGTGTGTCTTAACAAGTGTTTGTATATATGTTCCAGCCAATGGCAGGCCAGCCTTAAACCTTGAAAGGCGTCTCGATCATGATGGTATTCCTCTTGCAATCGCTACAGTTGATGCTGTTGCAGCAAATGGAGTTCCTCCTTGGAATTGGAGAGAGACTCCTGGAAATGGTAAGTCTCAGAAACCATTCAAATTTTGGCATTTTCTAACTCTTGAGAACCAAAACCATTCAAATTTTGAGGTTGCTTCACAGCCTCTGCTTGATTGATTTTGTATGTCTCTTATAGTAGTTGATTATAGCTTTTGTTATGTTTCATGTTAATACAAGCAGGAGGTGATAGTCAGCCTTTTGGTGGTAGGGTAATAACAGTGAAATTTGGGGACTATACTAGAAGAATCGGCATTGATGGCAGTGCCGAAGCAATCAAAGAGACAATCAGATCCGCTTTCGGGTTAAGAACTCGACGGGCTTTTTGGTTAGAAGATGAAGACCAAGTTGTTCGCTGTCTTGACCGAGACATGCCCTTAGGGAACTATCTACTCCATCTCGATGAAGGTAAGATAAAACTTCCCACCATTCGTATCTTTTGAACCGTGTGTTTTGATTCCGGTTTACTTTATTCTCAATATGCAAAACCCATGTTGCAGGACTGGCCATTAGAGTTTGCCATTATGATGAATCCAACCAATTACCAGTTCATTCAGAAGAGAAAATCTTCTACACAGAAGAAGATTACGGCGATTTTCTGGCTCGACGGGGATGGACATGCCTGCAAGTTGATGGTTTCAGGAACATAGATAACATGGATGATCTTCAACCGGGTTCAGTGTACCGAGGAGTGAGATGAGAGAATGGGATCACAAAACTACTTGTCCAAATCTATCAACATGTAATCTCATCACAAAAACAGTCCCATGTAAATATTACCTCATTTACCTTTGTACATTTCCTCCTCTTTTTCCCCCCTGAGAAGAACAAAGAATGTACTTGTTCAAATATGACCATATCAACTTGCATTCACCTTACAGATCAATAAGACCTCAAATAGTTGTTCTGGTCTCTTACATTTGGAAAGAACAGAACATAGGAGAAGATATAAGTGAATTAAAGGATTCACTTGTCATTCAGACAAGAGCGAGTGTTTTTGGTGTCAGTCACCTTTCATACTGTTCGGTTGTTCCTGTAAGAAACGAGTGTGTCGACCTTGTGAATCTGCAAAGACATAAAGAAACTTTCTGAACTTATATACTACTGAGAAAATACTAGAATGGTTTGATTAACAAACACAAAAATCTTTCACATTTTTTTATAACCTTAGTATCAAAAGAATGCAACTTAGCCATATGTGGATTCGTGATCAACTTGGGATTCGTGATCTAGGTGAACGGGGCAGCCACATTGGTATCAGTGTATGCCTACACATCAAACACCCCTATAAATCTCATTATACTGACATAGCCTTAAGCGATTCTGACATATAGGACTTAACAGCTTCATCTTGAATAAGCAGCATTGGTAGCTCATCTTTCTCCACTTTTTCTTCCGAGTTATACTCCACGATTGTACACTCAATATTAGCTTTGGTGTCCTTTGAATTTAATTTAGATTGAATGTGTCAATTTGATTATATCCTATACCATTTCTTGATTTCATATTTATTATGCAGTTCCACTCTTTAGTCACAAACTAAAAGCAAATATGCCAACTTATCTGGATCTAATTCATCACGTAGCTGGACTAACATTTGTTATAAGCATATCTACATGGATAAGATTCCCATTCGTAAAAGTTTGCATCAATCATTATTTTTGTCGAGAGGGTTTGCATCAATAATTGCATCTTTCTTTCTTTTTTCTTTTTTTTTTAAGAATTGAATTTTAAGTTTTTAACACATACACTTTGATAATGATATATTTTGGTTTTTTTTCTCCTTACGATTACTTACAACATTGTGAATAATGACACTTCAATTAAAAAAGGGATAAGAACCGGCCAATAAAGTGGAATTTTAGAAATACCATATGAAAAATCCACAGAATCACTAATTAAGAAATTTTCATATTAATTTCCAGATAAAAAAATAAACTCCTGCGTTTAGTTTTGAATTTTTTAAATGGTTTCCTTTGAAGATACATTCGATTTCTTACTAACCATCGTGATTGAATTTATAAAAATCCAAAATTCAAAAATCGTTTATGAAGTCAAATACTTATTAGAGAAGAACTGACACTTCACGGGTTCAGATAAGCCTTCTTCTTTGTTTAGGGGTCATATAAGTCTTGTATATGAGTTATAATATGTGTGTCCAACTACATTTGCGGGTTAAAGAAAGAGATCTCAAAATTATATTTATGATATATTGTTGACCGCCGATAATTATTTTTAGTTATTTATTGGATGCAAGGATCCATATAAGCATCTTGGCTTTAGAGAGATCTGAGATCTCACAAATTATTTTTTCTCTTGCCTTTTGCCAAAAAATTAAACCAAAACCAAAGTTTTATAAGCATTAACCTAACACAAAATAAATGAAAATAAAAGAGAAAAATAAGAGGAGGAGAAGAAGGAGACTTTTGGCAAAAGCCAAGAGTCATACCATTACATAAGGTGTGATGTTTTATTTGCTGTCACATTCATCTGACCAACCAAAGCTCTCTAAGTGGAGCATCTATGTGTCTCGGTATGTAGTCACCATTTGATAAATATACAACACCATATATTATCAAATTCTAATATTTTTGATACAGTAAGCAAAATGTAATTTTGATAAAGACATCTAGAAGCTTCATATACAATATACCTTTAAGTTGATGAAAACAAAACACCTTTATAATATAGTGTTTAAAAGTCAAATCTTCACCTTGATTATTTTAAAACAATTGTTCAAGTAAAAAGTGTTGTTGAATCTTGAGTGAGAGAATTGGCACTCGAGAGTAATTGCACGATAATGACAGTGACTATGAATTGATTTGGTAATAATTCAACATAGTCGTTTTTTTTAGCATAAATGTTTTGATTGATAATCTATAAAAATGTGTAATCATATGTAAGTTTGATGAATATCAATATGAGGTGTTGCAAACCTATGTTTTATAATTCAAAACTAGGAGAGTTATCGAAGGAAAACAAATTATGTTATGAATCGATTCAATAATAAAATGGTATAGATGTGAAATTAGAAACATTTTGATATGGCCGTGCTTGCTTACGTGACATACGCTCATTGGCTGTCAATAAAGAGTAATTACAAAACCTGCTGCGTTGGCGGTCTTGCATGGACGGGCCCGGCCCATAGGATCTAAGTTTAAACCTCGAATATTCCACGGCCGGCGCGTAAACTGCAAACGCCATTAGTTTCCCCAAATCCGTTCATAAATCTTTAATCCTAACAGTGGCAAAAAATGGTAAATAAGCAAAAAAGTAATGTACAATCTAGTAATAATAAATACTGAATCTGATCTGTGACCTTTTTCCCCAAGAAAAATTCTGAGCCACTCGATCATTTCTCATCGTCTCTTTTAAATAACCCTAAAGCCTCACCAAACCCTCACTCACTATTTTCACATTCGACCTTCTTCTCTCTCGATCTCATCAACATCTCAACTTCAGAAATGGGCGAGTTGATCTGCGTTTCTTCGTTCACGCTTTGTGTTATAGTTTTTGAATCTGATCTTTGTTATTAATTTCTCTTTTTGTTTGTGTGTAGCTGACAAGAAGATTAAGATCGGAATTAACGGTGAGTGATTTTCTTATAGTATTTCTCAATTTTTTTGTTAGTTTTCAGTAATTTGGATCTGTGGATTCTAATTTTTGATGGATATGCTTAAAGGTTTCGGAAGAATCGGTCGTTTGGTTGCTAGAGTTATCCTTCAGAGGAACGATGTTGAGCTCGTTGCTGTTAACGATCCGTTCATCACCACTGAGTACATGGTTCGTTCTTCTTCACTTGGATGCTGCTGATTCGATTTGTATTGCTTTACATCGTTTTGATCTGTTATATGAATCAAATTGTTCTTCAGTACATAGATCTGAATCCAGTTTGATTATATGTGACTTAGTTTTGATTACTTCGGAGATGGATGTTTTGGAATTGAATATGTTTATGGTTTTCGATTTGTTGCAGACGTACATGTTTAAGTATGACAGTGTTCACGGTCAATGGAAGCACCATGAACTTAAGGTTAAGGATGAGAAAACTCTTCTCTTTGGTGAGAAGCCAGTCACTGTTTTCGGAATCAGGTACTATAAATCTTGTTTGATTTTGATATATGTAGACCTCTGTTATTATTTTGACTTGTGAAATTCTGATTTGTGGTTTTTTATTTTTTGGAAGGAACCCTGAGGATATCCCATGGGGTGAGGCTGGAGCTGACTTTGTTGTTGAGTCTACTGGTGTCTTCACTGACAAGGACAAGGCTGCTGCTCACTTGAAGGTATTGCTTTTGATGGGTTTAGGTTTTATCATAAGAGTAAGATCCTAGCACTTGTCTATAAGATCTAAATCATCAAATGGTTCGTTTTTATGTTCAGGGTGGTGCTAAGAAGGTTGTCATCTCTGCCCCAAGTAAAGATGCACCCATGTTTGTTGTTGGTGTCAACGAACATGAGTACAAGTCCGACCTCGACATTGTTTCTAACGCTAGCTGCACCACTAACTGCCTTGCTCCACTTGCCAAGGTCTCTTTTTCTTTTTCAATCCCTAAAAACTTATGAATTTTGAGTTGAATCATTTCTCTCATTGTATTGAAATTTTGCAATCTGTTTATGCAGGTTATCAACGACAGGTTTGGAATTGTTGAGGGACTCATGACTACCGTCCACTCCATCACTGGTAAGTAAATATATTAGATCTGTTGTCTCTTTTTTACTTAGCTTTGAGTTGATAATAATGGCTTGTTTGTGTTTGTTTTGTGATTCAGCTACCCAGAAGACTGTTGATGGTCCATCAATGAAGGACTGGAGAGGTGGAAGAGCTGCTTCATTCAACATTATTCCCAGCAGCACTGGAGCTGCCAAGGCTGTCGGAAAGGTGCTTCCAGCTCTCAACGGAAAGTTGACCGGAATGTCTTTCCGTGTTCCAACCGTTGATGTCTCAGTTGTTGACCTTACAGTCAGGCTCGAGAAAGCTGCTACCTACGATGAGATCAAAAAGGCTATCAAGTAATAAACATCTAACACTCACTCTTAACCACCACATCTCATAAGATCTTTCAGTTACTTATAATGAGTTTGGTTGATCTTTTCAGGGAGGAATCTGAAGGAAAATTGAAGGGAATTTTGGGATACACAGAGGATGATGTTGTGTCTACCGACTTTGTTGGTGACAACAGATCAAGCATATTCGATGCTAAGGCAGGGATTGCATTGAGTGACAAGTTTGTGAAGTTGGTGTCATGGTACGACAATGAGTGGGGTTACAGTACTCGTGTCGTCGACCTTATCGTTCACATGTCAAAGGCCTAAGTTGACTCGAGAGAGAGAAGACTGTGTGTTGTTTTTTTTTCTGAATAAAAAAAGAGAACAAAAAAAAGCACTCTTGATTGTGAAAAAAGAGTTTATCGTTTTCTATTTTCATGGGAGTTTATAGTTTTTTCTATTTTGCTTTCTCTTAATGTTTCTTCCTTTTTAATCTAATGGGTCATTCACTGAAACCTTTGTTTTCGTTTTTATGTTAATTGAGTTAGTTATGCCTTTTCGATTACTTCTTTTAAAATTTTTAACTTTTCGCCTCATCACTATCAACATTGATTTGAGCATATCATCTCTATGCCTCAAACGAACATGAAGCTGGGTTTGAGGGAGGTCATGATCTTCATAATGCTAACAAGAAAAGCACTCTTGATGTCGGTTTTAGACATCACTAAGTCACAAACCATATCTCTAGAATTTTCAACCTGAACATATCGATTTTGTTCTCCATATCAGAAGTCATATATCTATGTAAAAGTTTATTGTATCACTACAAAATCCAGGAAACTATTTGTCAAATGATTTAAATAATACATACTATTCTGATACTTCTTCACAGTCAATCCTAGTTATCCAAACTTTGACAAAAGCTTCTTCAAGATTACATAAAATGATGTTCATGAAGTTCTTCTTCTTCATCTTCATCAAGAACGATGTTGAAGTTCTTCAGCTCTCTCAAGATCCTCTGTAATTCCTCTGTTCGAGGATGCTTCTCTCCTGAAGAATAAAACTTCACTAAACCATCATCCGTCTCAATACAGCTAACACCTGCTTTTTTCTTATAACCGGTGTCTCTCATTGCAATTTTTAGCCTTGCAACATCATTAAGTTGTCCTAGATCTCCATATATGTTTGAGAGCATCACAAAATTAGCCGGGTTTCTTGGTTCAAGCTTGATCAACTCTTCGAGAGCAAGTTCACCAATGTCCACCTTCTTATAAACCTTTGAAGCTCCAAGTAGAGTTGCCCATATAACAGCATCCGCTTTCACAGGCATTTTCTTGATAAACTCAACAGCTTGTGCGAAAAGTCCAGCCCGGGATAGTAAATCCACTACACAACCGCAATGCTCGATTTGAGGCATGATTGAGAAATCAGTAAACATGGAATTGAAATAAGCCAAGCCATCTTCAACCAAACCCATGTGAGTACAGGCACATAAAACACCGACAAATGTTACATTGTCGGGTCTAATCCCGCAATTTTTCATCTCACGGAATAAATCTAAGGCCTCTGTTCCATGTCCATGTGCAGCTAAGCCATTGATTATGGTATTCCAACTAATCAAATCTCTTCTCTCTATACTTTTGAAGACTTCCATAGCTATCTCCATAGCTCCACATTTTGCATACATATCAATCAAAGCATTCTTAACATTGACATTTACCTTACTATACCCAAGACTCTCTCCATACTTATGTACCCATTTCCCAAAATTAAGAGCTCCTAACTTCGCACAAGCGGATAAGACTGAAGTCAATGTTGCGTCATTAGGGACAACTTTCTCTTCATCCATCATTCTCTTAAAAGAATCCAACACTTCAGAAACCCGCCCATTTTGAGCGTAGCCCTTGAACAAACCATTCCAAGAGAACACATTTCTCTCTGGCATTTCTTCAAAAACGCTTTCACATGCTTCAATATCTCCAATATTAGCATACCCCTCTAAAACCGTATTCCACGACATAACATCCCTACAAGGCATTTGATCGAAAAGACTCCTAGCTTCAATCATATTCCCCATTTCAATATAACCAGATATCATAGTGTTCCACAACACAATATCTCTCTCAGGCGATAAATCAAAAAGGCGTCGAGCAGAGACTAAGTCCTTATTCAAAAGATGCCCATTGATCATCAAAGTCCAAATAACTACATTTTTCTCAACCATTTCACAGAACACCTTATTGGCCGACGCTATCACTCCTGCACATGAGTACACCTCAATCAACTTAGTTCCTAAATAAGAATTTGACCTAAACCCTGTTTTTATAGAAAAGCACTGTAACTCCTCTCCCTGTCTTAAATCGTTAATCATCACACAAGCTTTTAAAACCAATGGGAGAGTAAAGCAATTCGGCATTACATCCATGCTTCTCATTCTCTTGAACAGAAACAAAACTTCCTTGAACAAATCGTTTTGCACATACCCATTCAACATGGCATTCCAAACAGAAACATTTGGTTGAGAGATTCTATCGAACACTTGGCGTGCGTAATCAATTCTCGTGATTCGACAGCAAGCAGAGACGATTCTCGGAGAGACATAATCATTCTGTAGTAACTCATGACTCACAGTTTGTGATTGAATTTGAAGAAGCTGTTTCTGGGTTTTACATGATTCCAAGAAAGATATGAGCTTTTCTTCCAAAAGCCTCCTCGGTGATTTAGAAGCTAAAACTACAGAAACCCTCGCAATTTTGGATTAGGTTTTAGGAACAAAGGTAAGAGATTTGTGACAATGAATTTAAAAAGATTTGAGTCTTTCTGGAGAAAATTCGATTTAAGTTCTCAGTGAAACGATCCGACTTTAGCGCCTTGGTTCACAGTCAGGTTTTTAAACTCGAGGACTTGAAGATAAAAGTCAACACCTTCTTAGTGATTTAGAAGGTTAGGCAAGCCTACTTGTGTGTATAATTTAACTGTCATTGGAAGAATAAGTACCCCAAAACTTTAGATTAAGAGTAAACAAGTAAATATCGATAGTCTATAAAATTTTGAAAACCCCATTTTACTCCAAGTATATATAAATTACGGAAGTGATCTAATGACATATCCAAATTAAAATTGATTAGCTATGGTAGTAATTACAGTATGTGTGTATAACC
This sequence comes from Cardamine occulta, assembly GCA_028015245.1. Lineage (NCBI taxonomy): Eukaryota > Viridiplantae > Streptophyta > Magnoliopsida > Brassicales > Brassicaceae > Cardamine > Cardamine occulta. The sequence goes on along the minus strand of CM051362.1, from coordinate 5,868,597 downwards.
AAAAATATGCAGACTAAAACTTACAATGAAATTACTTTACGTAAAACATACCTAAAATAAACAACCCTATACATATCTATAAAAAGTTAGTAGTGCGGTAATAGAGATGGGCGGTGTCATTGTTTAGGAACCAGCAGATGCAGCCTACTCTACTAAAATGATAATATAGCAATTGGTAATTGAACCCTTAATTTTTTTTATTTGCATAAATAGAAAAATCTTTCGTTTTCCTTTTCCATTTCCATTCTTTTGAAACATATCACCCTCTAGTTTCTTAGCCCTCTACTTTACCGGTTTCCCTCATAATTAGACAAGTCTCATGTTTTCCTTTTTTAATTATTTCATGAAATTCAGGGATATTATATTGAGTATTTAACAATTTTTTTTTTGTTATTCCATTAGTACTCTCTGGATAGAGTACTCACACCTATCATGTAATGTTATGTCAAATACTTCAATGTTTTTTTTGTTTGGTTTGTTTATTCAGAAATAGTTGACGTGAATAGTACATTTTATATATGCAAGATGTACAACCATTTTGTAGATGTAAGTGCATTTTCTACGTTATACAGATAGGATGCACATATACATATATTCATCTATGAATCAAACGCATATATATGTGTTTTCACTAAGTATGTTTCATACGTACCTTGTTGCAATATTGTATATCTTGTTAAAAATTAAGTTAAGTATGTTTCACTTTTGCTAACAAAATTTCAAAAAATAATAATATACTCCATAATACAGAACCAAATATATTCGGAGTATCCGAATACAGAACCAAACATGTTTTTATTTGTTACTTCATAATATACATGTTTTGCATATATTTATGATAAACTTTAAATAAATAAGTGGATATATATATATATATATAATCAAGTGATTTCTCTTTATACCAGTGGAAGTGAATGATTGATTATTAGTACAAGTGTTTATACAATCATCTGGGATCACAGATTTCGAAACTAATTCGACAAGGATTCTATATTTATAACTCAAAATTTAATTATATAGATAACTCATACATGTTAATATTAGAAGAAAATTGCAAATTTACATGCATGTTAAGGAAAAAATAGAGAGAAACTATTTAGAGTATAATTGTTCACAGTATATAGATATATCCACGAATGAAAGGAGTGTGAATCCACTCATATAGTATTTTTTTATAAAGGAGTAGGGTAGAGTTGAAATTGAGGAGCAAAGCTATGACATGGTAAAAGCTGATTTAGGAGAATAGGGTTTGTAAACGACAGACTACAACAAAAGAAACTTAACTGCATCAATGAGTCCTTCAACAGTTGTGTCTATGTCTCAGGCCAACATATATTTTTAATAAGCTTAACTTATTCTCATACACATATCTATATTGATCCACTCAATCTCTCTCTCCTTTCGCTTTCTGATTCTTTATTCATTTACTTTTTAAAATATACATATGACTAAATACAAATCTAGGGTTTAGCCTTCTTTCACAAAAACATGATATATTTTCTTCTTTTCATGTATAGCTCTTTTTCTCCCTTTATTACACAAACATGCTTGAGCTCGTCATCATATATATGTTTGACTGATTTACAATATACAAAATTAATTATTTTCCTTTAGGTTTTGGATTTTCATAATTAATTTGCAATGTAATTTGAATATTTTTCTCTGGAGTAGATTTGTAATGGTTGACGTTTTTCTGTCAAAACGTAATTTAAGTATAGGACAATGTTTTCCGAAGGTAGTAGATGAAAAAATGGCTAAAAAACAAATCCAAGATAAAGACGAAATAAAAAATATTTTTAAAATGCAAGTCCAAGCCAAAAAAGAAAAAAAATGAGGGATTCATCTCCGAATCAAACAGAGGAAGAGTTAGTTAGAACTCAACTAGATGAAGTCCAGACATAACTTACTTGCTCTCTCCTCTCTCTAAACTAGTCACCGAGTTCTAATATTTTCTTATAGGCAGAAAAAAATGACAAATCGAAGAAAATATATAGAACGAATGAACGATAAAACACCGTATGTGTCTCACAAAACAGCTTCATGACACAAAAAAAAAGTATTATGACAAGGAAAAAAAAAAGCAAATAAAAATAGATAAAAGCTGCTCCTTCGATACAAATACAATCTTTTCTTACACAACCCCAAACAATCAACACGCCCTCTCCAATTCGCATTTCACTTTTTGTCGTTTTCAATTACTTCGTCATGTCTCTTTCAATATTCCCACAAAACTATAGATAAAAACTTAAACACTTATTTAATAGATCAAGTCTAACATTTCATTAAAAGCCAAACCAAAAAGCACATTTGTTTCCAGTTCTTTGATTACATTCCATGATGTGAAGGTAGAGGCCGAGGAGCAACTCTAGAGCCATTAACCACCGGTGCACCCATGAAGGTGTAAATCGAGTCAGGCGGTGCACGACCACTGCAAACGCTATTGGTTAGGGTTTGGTGACGCGGACCGTTGTTGTTGCCTAGGTAGTAATCGTTGGTATGATTGTGAGGAAACGGTGAAGGTGACGGAGGATAAAGGTAAGGTTGCACAAGTGGCGGCTGCGGTGGTGGTGGCGGAGACAGAATGGCGGAAGAAGAGGTGGAGATGGAGAACAGTCTTGGTGGATACATCATTGGATTGAATGGTGATATTAGGTCTCCTATATGCACATCTCCTTGATGATAACTACATAGAATATAACAGATTTTTATTAAGTAAAATGATATTTATAGTAAGATTGAAAGGAAAAATAATTAAAACTTGTTTAAGAATATATAGGAACTAAAAGTACCTAAATGATGGAGCTGGTCCTTGATGAGGAGGAAAGCTATCGTTGCGAAGAACAAGTTCACGAGCTTTGTTTAGTGACTCTGTCTCCCTCTCTAATTCACAAAACCCAAATCAATAACATACAAATGTGTGTATGTGTGTGTGTGTGTAATATAGAGAATGATGGGATCTTGCCTTGACGGTGGCGGTTCATGTGGCCACCGAGAGCTTGAGATTTGAAGAACTTTAGTGAACAAAATCTACATTCATACTCTTTCCCGTCTTGACCTTGCTTCTCTCTAAACCCTCCTACTCAATAACAAATTTTATTAATTAGGTTTTCTTAAGTAATAATTAAATGTACATGGTAATGATTAGATCCAAACATTTTTGGTTTCTACACCTTAATCAGTTATTATGGTTCGACTCTAGTATCATTTATAACAAAACAACCACCAAAAGCAGAAGTTGAAGAATAATATAATTATTTTAAAACAAAATAATAGTTCAAATAATAAAAGAAAAAGCAGTAGTTTGTACCTGAAGAGGAAGAGGAAGACGAAGACGAGCCTTCTTCAAAGAATGGGAAAAAGTCTCGAGAAGGATCATGAGGAAAGTTATTGAGATCTAACGTATTATTATCTTCAGCTCTCCTGCCAAAAAAAAATTCATTTCAAAATATTAAATGATAGATTTAGTTGTTAGAAAGATGAAAGGCAGAGAGGGAGAAGAGAAGGGAGGGGAGAGAAACCTACATGAGTACCAAATTAGAAGACCAGAAGAGAAGAAACTTAGAGCATGTTTATTCATGAAACTTGATGAGTTTCAGTTGAGTAAATAATAATATCAAGATCAGAAATGGGGTATAGGAGAGATGAGCCGTATCATTGAGTTGAGACTCTTGATACGGTTTCTAGTGGACAGGTGGGGGCTTGTCACTGGACCGAAGAGAAGAGGGTCATAGCAACGAACAGAAGAAGGAAAAGAGGAAATTGATTGAGCGAAGAGAAGAATCGGTCATAGAATCGGTCAGAGGAATCCATGGCTGTGTATCTCCTCGGTGCTCTGCTCGTACTTCTCAAACCCCTAATTAATTCCGTTCAAATTCTCGCCGACGACGCCGTAGCAGAAGGAGAACCAATTTGGCGATGGGAAGAACGGGGAAAGATGTCTTACCGCACGAGTTCGTCAAGGCTTACGCTGGTCACCTCAACCGCTCCGACAAGGTATTATTGATTCTGATTCGAAATTCGTTTAGTATTGTTTAGTATTGATTCTCATTCTGATTCGAAATTTGTTTAGTATCGACTAAAGGGTTACTCTCAATTATTGATTCTGATTCGAAATTCGTTTTGTATAAGCAATTCCTTTCATGTAGATTGAGCTACCTCCATGGACCGATATTGTCAAGACTGGTTAATTGAAAGAGCTTGCCCCATATGATCCTGACTGGAACTACATCAGAGCTGGTATGTTAACAAACTCTCAGTCAAAATCATTAAGCCTTATGTGCAAACTTTAAGGCTTTGTAGTATACATAGATTCTTATGAGAGATGATGCATTTGATTTTTTAGCTTCCATGGCTAGAAAAGTCTGCTTGAGAGGTGGTCTTTGAGTTGGTGCATTCCGTAGATAATATGGAGGAAGCAAGAGAAACGGAAGCCGTTGCAGAGCCCCAGTTACTTTGAAGGTACTCAGATGAATCTTCCTCTGGTATTACTGTTTCAGAGCCCCAGTTTTCTTTCTTGCATACGAGTTTTATCTGTTTGCTTGAGTAGATTGCAGAATCTTTGTAAATTGCTGGAGCCTTTATTGTAAACTAAACATATACATGCATGGAAAATAACTAAACTAAACATATTAACCATTGATAATGTCTTGTTACTTACAGTGACATCTTGGCAAGTGATAGGAGAGATATAGTTGTTTCCTTTTGTAATCATTTTCATGATTAAACTAAGCATTCTTGTTTATAGTAATCTATCTGTTGATTTGATTAATTTGTGTGTTTCTCTTTAACATTGTCTCGTTATTAGCTTATCAGATTCTCTTAGCTTCAACTATCCAAGGAAAAAGCAACTTCTTATGGTAAGTGAAGGAAAACCATTGGAAGCAAAGAAGTTTGTTTGATTTGTGTGTTCCCTTCTGTTTTAATTATTCTTTAGTTGCTTACATTGTCTTGTTATTGATAATTGCAGCTCTCAGATTCTTTTGAAGTGCCTTAAGGGAGCCATCTTGTTATTGATAATTGCATCTTTAAGTGTTCTTCAGGGGCTGGGCATGACGACGCCTTCATCTCATGGTAAGTGATAGAGTTTTTTCTCATGGTAACTGATAGAGTAGGATATAGTTTACCAATACTAGTTTCTGATAGAGTAAAAATACCTCCTTTAGCCGATTTTTTTACTTGATATAAAAAAGACAAGTTAGATGTGGTTAAGTAAGTGGTTATTGTAGTTAGGTTTGGTTCCCTTTAATTTAGTGAAGTAGCTATGAAGAGAATTTAATACTGATGGTGACTTTAGTCTTTAATTCAATGAATTAAAGACTAAAAGCAAACTCTTATTGACTCTTTAAATGTTATAAACCTAACACATTAACTTATTAACTTTGCCGTAGTTAAGTTCTTCTTCTTGTTGTGTTCAGTTTCTTGTTTCATTTCAAGTCCAATGGATATTGATTTTAGCAATCCATTGAGCTCATCTCCTTACTTCACCGATCTCTTGAACAGCCAAGAAGAGATCAACACTCCACAACCCTTTTTCCAAACACAGTCACCTTTAAACGAACCACAAATATCCAACAAGAGATCAACACCACAAAGATGGAGTGTCCCTGAAGAGAAAGTACTTGTTGGTGCTTGGTTAAACACTTCGAAAGATGCTGTAGTTGGTAATGAGCAGAAAGGAGGGGCATTTTGGCAACGAGTTGCAGACCTTTATGGTGCAAGTCCTATTGTGGCTAAGCTGCCAAAGAGAGAAGCCAACACTTGCAAGCAAAAATGGCAAAAACTAAATGAGAGTGTGAGTAAGTTTACGGGTTGCTTTGAGTATGCCAAACGCAATAAAAGGAGTGGCCAAAATGAAGATGATATTATGGAGCTGGCTTATCAAGTCTACTTCCAGGATCAGAAGATGAAATTCACTCTGGAACATGCTTGGAGGCTGCTTCGAAATGACCAAAAATGGTGTGAACTGTTGACTGAAAAAACTAGTCCAAACAGCAAACGAGCAAAGGTCAGTAGTGATGGTATGAATTTTTCCTCTAGCTCCCAAACTGGCTGCCCTGTGGAGGAAAATACAGAGGAGAGGCCTTCGGGTGTTAAGGCGTCCAAGGCCAAAGAGAAAAAGAGAGGTAAGGGGAAGAGTGAAGAAACAGATGGAGGTTCCCTGAAGGTGCTAGAGGAGATTTGGGTGATGAAAAAGGAGGATTTAACTATTAAAGAAAGACTATCAAAGCAGAAAATTCTTGATAGTCTTATTCTCAAAACCCAACCATTGTCCCAAGGAGAACTGGTACTTAAGGAGAAGCTAATAAATGAGATGTGCAATGAAATAGGTTCTTCTCTTTCTCATTACTCATATTACTTGTCTAAATTCATATTAAGTGCCTTTGAACTTGTTTTGTTTTGGCTTTCTTTCTCATGGTCATTGATACTTGTTTTGGTTTTGAATGTGCAGGATGAACAAGTGCAAAGCATCAGAAGTGATGTCAACATTGATGAAGGAGCAAACAGTGATGATGGCGCAACCAGTGATGAAGGAGTAGATCTTTTGTTTTTTTCTCTGTGTATTGTCTGTTGGTTTAATTAGGCTAATTTCGGTTCCTCCCTGTATTTTACTCAGCCTAATATCGGTTCCTCCCTGTATTTTAATAAGCCTAATTTCGGTTCTTCTTCTTTCTCTACCAAACATTGTCAAATTGTAATTCCAGTTAGCTATATTTCAAGCTCTGAGGTTGTGCTTTCACTTCTACATCCCTTATGCTGATTCTGACTGAATCCTTTATTAAATAAGATCTGTCTACTTAGGTAACCATTAATATAGTAACAAAGAAAACGGTAATTTCTAAAATACATAATTTTACATCAGATTGAGAATTATTTTTTTGATATCTATAAATCTAAATATGTTAATGATGACCAAAAAATCAAAAGTTTAATGAAACATCGAAATTTCCAAATCTAATATACGAATTTACCCTAGATTATATCTGTGTCTTTGAATGCGGACATTAATCTAGCATAGAAATTAAATTTAACATCAGAAGGATACAAAATGCTCTTGACAACTTTGTTTCCACATTATTTGAGCAAGTTGCCACATTATTTGAGCAAATAAACCCCCTAAAGCTGTTTCTTTTTGTCACTTTTTATTTGAGCAAAAAGACAAGATTCTCTTGTGAAAATATGATCCGTGACAATACATGAGCAAATTATGACCCCTTCTTTTAACCCTTATATTCTACAAACTCTTACCTGTGTAGCCGCAGTTCTCATCTCTCTTTCTCCTGTAATTTTTTTCTTCAATTGCAGTGTTCAACTTTACACTTTATCGTATTTAAAGGATTTCAGCTTCTCTATGGCTCATCCAGGTACTTTTATGTTTTGTTTCTCATACACTTTAATGCATATTACTTTGAATCTTTATATGTTTTTCTATGACAAATATTGTCCAACTGTTCAAGCTTTCCACCATAAGATCGAACTTATTTTGAAAGTACATAAAACCACTTACCGTTTATTTGGTATTATAATTCTTATAATATCTTATAACTACAGGGTACGCTGAATGTTTTGATAATTTTGATCAAACTCTTGATGAAACTTTCGAGCAAGAAATTGAGAGGATTTATGAAGTTTGTGTAGATGATTACACTCAACAATAAACAGCCAAAAAAAAGGAAAAAACGATTATATATAGATAGAGGACACGAGGAAGGACATATCCGATTATGGAATGATTACTTTGGTGAACATCCCGTTTACCCCGATGGTAAATTTAGGCGCCGTTTCAGAATGAACAAGCCATTGTTCTTGCAAATAGTTCAAAGACTCTCCAATGAGGTACCATTCTTTCAACAGAGGCAAGATGCTACCGGAAGGTTCAGCTTGTCTGCCCTACAAAAATGTACAGCCGCAATTCGGATGATGGCATATGGTCTTGCAGCTGATGCGATGGATGAATACCTCCGGCTCGGTGCAACCACTGCGAACAAATGTTTAGAAAATTTTGTCGATGGAATTATTATTTTGTTCGGAGATGTGTACCTTAGAAGGCCTACAGAAGATCTCCAACGATTACTAAATATTGGAGAGATTCGGGGATTTCGGGGATGATAGGAAGCATTGATTTGTATGCATTGGGAGTGGAAGAATTGTCCCACGGCTTGGAAAGGACAATATTCACGTGGACATGGAAAACCAACAATTGTTTTAGAGGCTGTGGCTTCACAAGATCTCTGGATTTTGGCACGCCTTTTTTGGACCCCGAGTACTTTTTAACGATATCAATGTTTTAGACCGCTCACCAGTTTTTGATGATATATTAGAAGGCGAGCTCCAAAGGTCAATTACTTTATCAATGGTCGCCAATACCATATGGCTTACTATCTCACCGGATGGTATATATTCGAAATGGGCAACTTTCATCCAATCAATTTCTCACCACAAGGTGTGAAAGCATCATTATTTGCTAATTGTCAAGAAGTCGGAAAAAGATGTCGAGCGTCTTTGAGTCTCTTAAGCTCGATTTGCAATTGTCAGAAATCCATCGCTTACTTGGGATAAAGCAAAAATAGGGAAGATAATGAGAGCATCTATCATAATACACAATATGATAGTAGAAGACGAACGAGACCAATGCACTCAATATGATTCTTCAGAATTTACACAAGGAGGAGAAAGCGGGACTTCACAAGTGGACTACACGTATTATACAGAGACCTCTACAAATGTGAACAATATGATGGCTAATCGGGCACGAGTTACGTGATGAAAGAATGCATAAACAATTGAAAAGATTTGGTTGAGCATATTTGGCAAAAATTTGGCCTGTTGAAAACTAGAACTGAGTTAAAGAAGTTTTCACGGATTGTAATATACGTTTAATATTTTGTGAAATATATTAAATTTGTGTTTTTTAAAATCTTCTATATTTATATAAATGTAATTCCATTTTTACATTTTATTTGTAATTAAAAATAATTATTTTTTGTTAAAAAATAAATTAATTTTTTTCCTTTAGATACCCTTTGAGTATCACCATTAAACCTATAAATCATTACATAATCTTATTGAGTCTCATACATTAAATTAATCATACAATAAATACTAAACAAATACTCATCAAGTTTCATGAATAAAGAAGATAAATTAAGAGAGCTTAGGATAGAGACTTGAGAGAGTGAAGAAAGAAGATAAATTAAGAGAGCTTCTTATATCAGTTTCTCTCTCTCCAGAAATGAGAAAAATGAGCATGGAACTCAAAGTGGGAAGGGCTTTGTGACTTTTATGCCGGAGGAGTACTATAGCTTGAGGGGACATTATGGGTCAAGGTATATATATATATATATCCATTTGTGTATAGTATAATGGTCACACTCATATACATATCCAAACAAGTCCAATGTAAATTATATTCCATAAGATGACTAAAAAAACTGTATTCCATATTGTTATTAATTAGTTTGTAAGATATTGTGTATCCAACTGAAATTTCATTTTGTACTTTATTTAGTACTTTTAATATTATAATATACTATCCATTTTTGACCAAAAAATGTAGACTATCCATTGTTGAAAAACAAAAAAAAAGTATACAGTACTACCCATTGTTTTAGTTTTAATTATTTCTGTTTTTTTCTAATTAAACAAGGATCAAATTTTTATTTTTTTGTCGTCCGATCAAATGTTTTATGTTCTTCATAGTGTTTTTTTTTCTAATTAAACAAGGATCAAATGTTTTTTTTTGGTTTGGTCGTCCGATCAAATGTTTTATGTTCTTCATAGTGTTTTTACTAACTTTGAAACATAACTGATATGTCATAAAAATAATTTTATTTTTTATTTTTTTATAATTAGATAAGGTATCTGGGCCAAAGACCAACTAATCCCCCAAGGAAACATTACTGATGACTAGTCCGACTTCGGACTTTTTAATGAGGCGTAAGACATAGTTCTATCTTTTCATTTGTCCAAACAGTAACAATTTAGTTCCCGGCGGAAATCGAACTTAGAACCGATGGGTTTACAATCAATTCCTACCACTAGGCTACTACTGCTCCGTTAAATCAAAGTGGTAGCGGAAACAGGGCATGATCAACAGAGCTCTGAAAGGCAAAAACTTGTTAATTTGTCGTTACACTATTATCATAATTTGTCATTTCACGCTATTGTCACTTTCTATAAACCTAACAAAATTTATTATCGTTATTTTTTTTTCTAATATTGCATTTTAAAAAACCTGAAATTCTTATCATTTGCTATTTCTATAATTTTAAAAAACCTAAAATCATTTTCATTGCTATTTCTATAATTTTTAGTTTTGTACCACCGCCATTTAAAAAATCTTAAGAAAATCTTATCATTTCTGTTTCAGTAATCTCTTTTTTTTTTCTCTTCCCGTTGTTATTTAACTTATTTTGACATATCTTAAAAGAACTTATCATTTCATGCTCAGAATCAAATTGCTCAATTTACATATCTTAAAAGAACTTATTACTATTTTCATAATTTCAAATTATGCACCACTTCCATTTTTATAAACCTTAAATATCTTATCATTTCTATTTTTACAATTTTATCATTTCGCACAACCATCATTTTTATAAAGCTAAATTATATTGTCATTTTTATTTTCATATATTTCAATTTATATCGCCGACATTTAAAAAACAAAAAAAATTTGTCGTTACTATTTTCATAGTTTTGTCATCTCACACCTCCGATATTTTAAAAAATATAAAGATTTTGTCGTTACTATTTCCGTAATTTTTTCATCTCACACCGCCGACATTTTTAAAAATTTAAAAATCTTGTCGTTATTATTTCCATAATTTTGTCATTTCACACCGCCGTTATTCTTATTCTATATTTTTATCATTCGCACCGCCGCCCTTTTAAAACTTTTAAAGATCTTCTCATTAATATTTCCGTAATTTTGTCATTTCACATTGCCGACATTTTAAAAAATTTAAGGATTTTTTTGTTATTATTTTCGTAATTTTGTCATTTCAAACCACCGCCTTTTTATAAATCTTGCCATTTTTATTTTCAAAATTTTTAATTTTGCACCGCCTTCATTTCTATAATCTTAAAAGATTTTGTCGTTATTAGTTTCATAATTTTTTTTATTTTGCACCGCTGTTTTTTTAACAAACAAAAAATCTTATTATTGTTAATTTCATATTATATATTTTCTAATTTACACCACCATTATTTTTATAAACCTGAAATATCCTATATATCTCTATAAATTGTACGTTTGCACTGTAACTATTTTTAAACCTACAAATCTTGTCATTATTATTCTATAACTCTGAATAAATAAATAAATAAATATATATATATATGTGTGTGTTTATTAACTTTTCAGTAAATGTAATTTGTTAGATTTTGTTCATAATATGTTTCTTAAAAATTTACTGAAAAATAAATAAGAAATTGACATAGTTGGAAAAGTATATTTATAATTTATATTTCACTAAAAATGTATTGGTTCTGTAAATAAAACATTTCAAATTTTCTTTACAGGCATAAAGCTACAAATTATTTAAAAACTGAGATATCATATCCCTAACAACTTAATTTTGTATGACGTAATAACATAGCAGTTTAGAAAGCTTTTTACTTTAAAATTTATTCAAAGATATGTAATAAATTTCAATAGACAAATGTCAACATGCAGGAAACCCAAAAAAAAAGAAGAATCCATCTTTTGTAGTAGTTATGTATGTAAATACTAGTATTAGCAAATTAATAGCATCAAGCAGAATTTAGTTGCAAATCATTTATTAGCAAATTTGAATAGCATTTCTCTAATTTTGGTCTAACAATAAATCATTTGTAATGAAATAAAAAATTACATAAAGTGTCTATAGGTAGTTTTTTCGAAAATACATAATGAGCAAAAATCTCCTATAAGTAAAAGAGATTAAAAGGTAAATAAAAGAATGTAAATTCGTCGGTGTGAAGAAGAGATTAGGCACCGCCTTGTATCCAAAAAAAGCAAAAAATCTAAGCAATGAAACTGAAAGCAAAAATATTCAAACCAATTAATGGGAAGCTTTTTACTTGCAATTAAATTTAAGCTAAAACAAGCGTTTTTGGTCCAAACTAACTAATTAAGATGCAAAAAAATATTAAATATTAGAATACCAAAAAAATAAATAAATAGGGAATCCATAGCATTGTTATCTACAGGTTCTTTCTCTGTGTGTAAACAAACTTAAGAGCTCTCTCTTCTTCTTCTTCTTCAGCTCTTCCACCTTTAGGTAATCATCTCTCTTGATTCCTTTCATTCTCGTATCTAATTCTTCGTTTTCGTGTTAACTTCGATCTGGATCTGAACGATTCTCTTCTGGGTTTGTTCTTCGTATTTGGATCTGATTCTATCGAGATCATTTTCAATTTCATTTTTCATGTTTATAGATCACATCAATTCATTTTCATTTCTTCTCGATCTGTCTTAATTTTTTTTTTTTTAAATATTCCAGCAGATGAATGAATTTCGTCTCACTGTTGGATTTAGACTTTTTCTCCTTTATTTTTTTTAATGAAGAAAGAAAAAAAATCTGTTTCCCACTATGTATAATTGAAAAATAATATTATTAAATTTAATAATTTTCCTCCAAACAAAAATAAAATATAGTTCGTCGAATTGAATTTGTCAAGTGGCTAAATCTCTTAATTATATAATAAACCTAAATTATATTAATAATTCTGTCGTGTGACCAGATCTCCATAAGAAACACGTTACCGTTTGACTACGGCCTCTTCTCTTGCTTATTTTTTTATTAACATTCTTCTTCTTCAATCTCTTTTGATTGATTCTTTTTTGAAGCAGCAAAGATGAACAGCTGTGGAGTCCAACAAAACTCGTTTGAGGAGATGAGGAGAAACTCCGCCGTTTCTGATCGCAGAAACGCCGTGATTTGCCCTAAACCTCGTCGTGTCGGTGTTCTCAACCACCTCTCTTCTCGTCCTATCCGTTGGCAACTCAGGTCTCACTCTCACTAATCTCTCTACATCTTTTTCTTATAAAAATTCAAACGTTATTGATTTTGGTTTTTTTTTTTTTTTTTCAGTAACCAGTTGGAGTCATGTGAATCAAATTCAGGAAGCGAGATTTTGGATTTAATCCTCACCAAGGTAAAATAATCAATAAGAATCCTTTTGATCGTAGCTCCATGGTTATAATTAAAAATCTAATTTTTTTGGTAATTACAGAGTGGTGGTGGTGAGGAAGATCCGACGAGGACGGTGATGACACCGCCGCTATTCTTCACAGGGTCACCGCCAAGTAGAGTATCTAACCCATTAACAAAAGACTCACTCTTTCGAGAAGGGCTTCTCGCTGTGGCTACTACTCCATTGACTCCAAGAGCAACCAAACCACAGCCACCAAATTCTCCAAGGAACGGTGGTGGTGGTGGTGGTAGTGGTGGTGGTTGCAGTCCTGCGGTTAGAGTCGTGGGATTCGATTGTGAGAGACGCAGCAACAACAGGAGCATTTCGACTCTTGCATAAGAGTAGTCAATAATATGCAAATATTATTATTAACAAGAGAAGGTTAAAAGAAAGGTTTAGGAATTGATTATGAATTTGGGGGGGATTTTGTTGGTCTAAATGTGTAGATAATGTTGGAAAAAAAGTGATGAATATGTGATAAATTTAGGGTTTTGGGTGTCTATTTTCTTCAAAATTTGTAAGTAAAAAGGGAGAGAGAAGAGTGGGTTTGGTGTCTTTAGTGAAAATAAGAGCATAGTGTTTCTTCCTTATTGTAACTAAAAGGAAAGGCTCGAAAGAGTTTTGAAATGTGAAGATATCATTTCTACCCTTTTTTAATTATTATTGGTCTCTTTTGTACAGATGCTATTTTTATAGGAATTGATGATTTTGGGAATCTTAGTTCTTGTTTTTGTGATAAACAAGGATGATGATGAATTGTATATTATCCCTTTTTAACGTTCATGTGTTTCGATATATTGATATCGTAGTGTATACGTTCAAAGTATACTTAAGAAATGAAAAACTTGTTGACCTATATTTTACAGGCTCAATAGGTTTGCATTTGTAATATAGTTTAACTATTTCAGATAACCTAACCAAATAAAAATCAACATTGTCCATGTTTCAACACTTTTTTGTACGGGATTAATGCATCTATAGATTTTTATGGAAGTATAACTAATGTATAAACAAGGGAACAATCAAATTTATATAAATTCATCGAATTACTCCTTTTTGGATATGTTGGAAATCCCACGACGACTTATATTATATAATCTTCAACAAACTCATTCGATCGAGAGCATGATTTTGTGGTTTCGAAAGCAAGGGATGATGTCAATGATTGGATTTCCCCAAGCCAAAGCCCATCGCCACATAATGATACGAACTTATGAGTTATGACCATTGGAAGCTGCCACCCTCTAAGCCCGTTTAGATAAGTCACGGTCACTAGTTCAATACATCGAAACACATGAACGTTAAAAAGGGATATTCAAAAGTTTAACTATAAAAATTAAATTAAAGCACATCGTTAAACTTTAGAATATTTATGAATACAGTTTTAAACTTTTAATTATTGTGGATAACTTAACACAATATCAACATTGTTGTATTCAAATATTGTGGGTAAAATTTAACAGAGTACAAATATTGTGGATAACTTAAATATTTGCATTAGTTTTTGTGTATAGTATTAACTATATATTGTGGGTAAAATTTAACAGAGTACAAATTATCAACGTTACCGAAGCCCGAGGGGATGATTTTTGCAGACGTAATTTATTGTATTCGTAGTTAAGATGTAACATTACAAGGATAAATTACGTCAAAATTATATATGCTAAAATTTTAAATATTCATCTAACGAGGCCGAGGACATGGTATTGACATTATTTAATTAAACATATTTTCATTTATTTAGATAATTTCTTGAAATGGTTAGGGTACGGATCAGCCAAGTGACATGAAGACAACTCATTATTTCTTTGTCTGCGGATCTATTTCGATTCCTTGCTTACACAACCTCGAAATGATAATCAAACCTTATGTAGATTTTTTCTTTTGTTTCGCTTTTAATGTATCAATCAAGCAAAAAGATTCGTCAAACTTTGTGGCCGGAAATCTCGCAATGCTTTATTTCAAATTAATCGAATTATTTAAAGTATCAAATTTATACAGTGCCACTGCCAGCCATTAATTAAATTACTAACGTGACATGTAACTTTCACCTGCAGTAGACAAAACATGTAATATGCTGAGATTGTATCAATCACATTTTTCGCAATATGGAACATTCTTTATTATTTATAAAATGTAAAACGCTATACGCAAAAGAAGAATATTTTTATTTCGCATTAATATTTACAATTTATACATAAACTTTGTTTAACATAATTTGAAAATTCATACACTAAAATACAAATGTAAGCAGTAAACATAAACACTTGACGATTGGTAAAAGTTCTATGCGAGGTTTAGAGGTCGTTGGTTTGAATAACGCTTGGAACAAAATTAATATTATATATTGTAGTTTTGGGTGTGGAGGGATTACAAGTTTCGGCCCAGAACTTTTTAATATTAAAAAAAAAAAAAAAAAAAACACTTGAGTTTTGATGCAGTCTCAAAAACACGGCAAATTGACCTTATTATAAATCAAAATCTATCAGGCTTACCTTAAAACATAATGGGCTAGATTCGGGCTTTATAGCCCATTAAGCCCAGTTCTTTACTATAAAATGACCTTTACACTCTAACCCTTTAACTTTTTCCCAAAAAGAAACACAAAATTCAAAAATGTTTTACAACGCGACTCCCACTCCGCGTGAAACTTTTATTCATACTTTACGGCTAACCGTGAAAACACGCGCTATATCGCGCGTTTTTTTTATCTCGACGACACTCACTGTCTGCTCGTGTTTTTTACACTTTTTACTTAATTCATTTTCAGCTCTCACACTCACTCCTCATCACTTCGTCTTCTCTGCATAAATCTCGTTCGCCGGAGATATGGGAGAAGGGAAGGGCTCGACTCTAGTCTTCGTCCTCGTCGTCGCCCTCAGTTTAGTCGCCTTCGGCTTCTCTATCGCCGCCGAGCGCCGTCGCAGCATCGTAAAAATCACTCTTCTCTCTATCTTTTCAGTTTTGTTTCTCTCGGTTAGCTAGGGTTTTTGTTTTCTGACCAATTAGGCAACTCTAGTTCGATTCCAACTAAAAATCTTGATTTCTATAAAGTAATAATAAATCTTTAGGATGTTGATTCTGCTCAATATTTCTGTTTCTGGATTTGTTTCGTAATTTACTTGCAATTCAGGGGACTTATAAAGTGCCTCTAATTTGAATCCATGATTCTTAAAGATTCAATTTTAGAATCAAGATTGTATCTTTTTCGATTTCTATGAAAATTAGGGAAATCTTGTAACTTTTAAAGAACCATTTGAGACCATATTTTTGTAGACTTGAGACTAGAGTTATATTACATGTTATGTTAAGGTCTCTCTTGTCTTAATTCTTGTGGCAGGGGAATCCTATACAAGACCCAATAACAAACGCAACGTACTGCGTTTATAACTCTGATGTAGCCACTGGTTATGGAGTTGGAGCTTTCCTTTTTCTCCTCTCAGGTGAATCATTACTTATGGGTGTCACCAAATGTATGTGTTTTGGTCGACCTTTAGCCCCTGGAAGTGACCGTGCTTGGTCTATTATCTATTTCATCTCTTCTTGGTAAGTCCCACAAAGCGTTATTTTCAATATTGAGAGAGATCATAAGAATGATTGTGAAGCTTTTGTTTTGAACATCAATGGATTACTAGTTTTTATATGTTCCAAATTTGAAAATTCTGCAGGATGACATTTCTGATAGCAGAAGCATGTGTAATAGCAGGAGCCACGAAGAACGCATACCACACAAAGTACTTAAGTGCGCAAACCTTCTCGTGTGAATCATTGCGTAAAGGAATTTTCATTGCAGGAGCAGTGTTTATAGTAGCTACTATGGTGCTTAATGTTTACTACTACATGTATTTTACCAAGTCTGTCTCTTCACCACCTGCTCACAAAGCTAACCGCTCTGGTTCAAATATCTGTATGGCCGGTTATGCAT
>CM051362.1:5801396-5851396 GCA_028015245.1 Cardamine occulta | reverse complement strand
AAATAGATTATCAAAAGAAAAAGCTGGTTAGTCATTTTGTAGATGTAAGTAAGTAAAAGAGTTTGTTGCATTGTTACAATACTTGGTTACTCTATATGTTTTTGCTGGTTATATATGTGTCTACGCATTTTATGAAAACAAAAAAATTCCCCGATTCATTAGAGGATTTCATTAGTGCATAATGCATGTTTAGTATTAACGAGTATGTAATATATGATGTATATAGACGCATGTGTTGGTTAATTACTATTTGGGCTAATACAATGGGCTTGTAAGATTCAGGCCCACGAAGGTGTAATGGAATTTTTTTGTATTGGTAAGTGTTTGTAAAGAAAAAAAAAATTTACTTGTCTTTATCTTGAACTATGAAAACAATTTTATTGCAACTTTAAAACTTTAACTGTTTAAGCTTAAAATTAGGATTTGTAGTATGGTGACTTGCACGACTAATCGACTATCACCATTAAAGTATTACGTCACTGCAGATAGTTGAATCGTAATTCTTTTTGTCTTACGTAACTGATTCATCAAAACCATTGATAAAAATCATAAGGTATAGATTGAAAATATCACAAATCACAAGGCAAATGGGACAAACAAAACCACAAGTAACAAGGAAAAAAAAGGCTCAAATGACGTGGCTTTTATACTAAAAAAACAATATTCTCGTAGTACCACCATTTTGAACTGTATTTTTATATATTCTAAAATAAAATTCAGTTTTGAGATCATTTACTTTTTTCGTCTATATGTATTATATGTATAGGCCTCTCAAGGTGTCTTTGTTGTTTTTGTCAACAAAAAAAAGGCGTCTTTATTGTGAGGAAATTAAAAATAGATAGAATAAAGTCAAAATATCTTTATCCTGAAATAGTTTTTATTCTTAAATAGAATGGTAGTAAATAAATGAGTATTATTTTGGCGGAATTTGATGAAATACTCATGTGTGAACCAAATGATATTAATAATTTTTGTGTCATCGTATAAATCATCGCATACGATAAATCAGTAAATATATATAGACGTAGCAATATACAATCTTATAAAACAACATAATACTTATTAAAAAGAACCATAATTTAATACTTTTTCTTATATGGTCGTTTTGTCAGTACTGTAATAATATAAACGATTAAAAAATAGTTGCCGTTTTGGTTAAACCTGCACTATCAAAAATTTAGAAGCTGATGACAAAACTAAATAGGTTGATAGGTTTAGTTGTGAAAGCAACATAAGCCAATTTAATAGGCTTACCAAAACGTCGTGAAACCGAAAAAAATAGCGTTGGCCTTTGTTGGATTAGGTGTTAGGTTAATTACAATTCTTACATCTTTTGAATTAAATAATACTCCCTATATATCCATCCATCCAAAATATACCCCACTCAAACATTAGGTTTAAGACTTTAAGTTTTAACAAAATATGCGTGCTTGTCTTACCATATATATATATGCGTGCTTAGAAAATTTCTTTATGTTTTAGTATGTGTATAAAAAGATATTCGGAAATAGGGGGAAAAAAGGCACTAAAATGGTTATATTTTTTGGAAATTCGATGAAGAATGAAAGGGGCCAATGGGACTTTCCCCGTAAATTGTTCTCTACTTTTCCAAATTGGATACAACAACTTCTTCTCTTTCTTTTTTTTTCTCTCATGAAAGCTAAAGCATATTTTATATAACGCCTTAAGTCAATATCGTATTTTAATTTTCTCAAAAATAAAAAGAAGAATCTAGGACTACTTATTTATTGAAATTTCGCTCTCTTTTTTTTTTCTTAAAAATTGTCCAGCCTAATCATGCATCACTTTTATAATAACGAGACATATGTAAGTACGCAACACACATAATTGATTATACTATAAATATGGCCATGAATCAAATTACTAGAATTTAAAAAAAGAAAGGAATCGATTGTCGAAAGTTTTTTCTTAACAAACATTCTTATCTGCATTAGATTAAATAAAGTAAACGTTTATTAGACATAAAATATCCGGGTCATAAAGTAAATGTTTTATATGTGTTGGAGCTGCGGTAAATAAACTCTGTGCCATAATAGTTTCAATTATTTCATTAATTTTTATATTATTCTACTATTAGTAATTAACTCGCCAAATAATTTTTAATTATCCGGCATGAATTTTGTTGTTCTTCCGCGCCTATTTATTTCTTAATTCAATTTGTCAAGCAATTTAAGAAAACACCAAAAAAATCATTAATCATCTGCTAAACTTCACCAAAATAAACTCTCTATTTAGTTCCGCTGTTACAGTTTGAATCCATTAATTTAGTTTGAATTTCTGGTCAAGCGTTAAAACAGCCATTTCTGGTCAGACGTTACAAATTACAATCGATATATAAAAATAATGGCACCAACTACTATTTTTAAAATGTTTAGCTATTAAATTTATTATTTATGTAAGACCATTGAAGCAAATAATCCTTTTCAATATGGTCCGTGGATCTAACGGCGTTTGTGACGGTGACATGGATTGGTCGGAATGGACTTAACGGTCAAGATTGCTGTGTAAGGTGTATTACACGTGGCACGCTCTCTCCGCACGTCGTCTGCCTCACGCTTTCGGCTTCAAATTTTACTAGTACAAAGTTTCGATTTTCCCACCCTTTGATTAAATATCGCAGTATTCAAAATAAAATATGATTTTTTTTGTTCTTTTTTTTTTAAGATGAAGTTATAAATGTTCGTGTTATAATCAAATCGAGACAATTAAGAAGTGTATATACAACCAAAATCCAAAAATTATTTAGAAAGATATACATGTATATATATATATGGCTAAACGTGATCGCGTACGGACGTTTAGCATATAAATTTATAATAATGATAAAAAAAATATAATAATTCTTTTTGCCGTAACATAATTTTGAGTTAAATAACACAAAAAATGGCTAAAAACATTATTTTGTTATTTATACGGCTGCTCAAACTAAAACAGACTATTCATGTATTTTTCGTTGAAGTTAAAGGAAGAATATTATTAACTTTGATTGAGAAATTTCCGGAATCAACAAAAGCCATGATGATGAATTGGTAAGAAATTATTATCAAGACGCCAGGAACAACCAAGCATAGAAAGGAGGTTGAAAAACAAAGTCGGCCAGATAAAATATTTAATGTTCCCTATCGCTTAAGATATGAATCATCAAAATTGTTTTTTTTTTTTGGACAAACCAAAATTGTTGGTTTATCTAAGTGTTTTATGTACTCCTCCTGATTCACTTTTTACATGAATCGTTAATTTACGAAGTAAATAAATATTTTTAAAGTTTGTAATAACATCAAAACAAGTAAAAAAAAAAACTTAAATCTGGAAAATCAGATACTTGATACGCTTTGGAGTTATAAATATTTGCATATGTATATGTGTATTTAGATTTATTAGATATCTTAGTTGGTTTTTTATAATAATGAATTGAAAGGAACTACTTTACTCATTATACCATATATACATAATAAATATGTATTGCAAATTAAACACATATTTTATTTTGTCTTTTAGTAAAGTGCAAAACTTCAAAACATATACTATCATGAAACAAAAGGACATAAATCAGAAATCCAAATAGAACATAACATATATAATTAACAATAAGTAGAATAACCACTTGCACCATTCATAACATAATGATCTGTTAATTGTCGACTCGAATAAACCAATTACTCCTATCTGTTAGTTCTTTATAATATTTTCGTATTTATTCCACGAATTTTTTTCTTTTTCTTTTTCTAAAGTGTGTTTTGAATTGATTCTTAAACTGATTGTAACTGAATTCTCATCAGAAAAAAACGGTAAATAATTTATTAGTGTTGCTATTGTTTGCATTAACGGGGAAAAAAAAACGATATGGCATCATGGTTCTTCAGGACGTATGGTCCCTCCTTTAGCTAATTGTTCCCATCTTTTCTTGTCGACCGATACATATGCCCGAATATATACGTAGGCTATTGACACACCCCAAAAAAAAAACATATTCTTTTTATATTCTTATAATTCTAATTTATATAAACATTAATATGCTGATTAAAGAAAGGTACAATAAATAAGTTACTTTCCAAACAAAGTTATGATTATTATTTAAGTTTTTGCCTCTTTATATATATATATATATATATATATATGCATCCTCCCATATATGCAATCCTAGGTGATTTTTGTATTTTAAAATTTTTAACGTTATTATGAATTAGTTTATGATTACGAAAATATTTACTTGATAAGTTTCTTAAGCAAAACACGAATTTTAAATATGAAAATTCTCAAACTTTTTATCTAATATCTTTGAAAATGAAATACAAAAAAAAATCATAATGTTACACCATTAAAAAGAAGAAGGAAAAACACTCATAAGGAAATGTCAAATCAATAAAAGGTGGGTTTGATTGACTCATAATTGTTATAATCTTAGAGAACCATTATTGGTCATATTGTCATGGATATTTTAAAAATAAATTAGTATTAAAATTTAAAGACACTATATTTTTAGGGATCTAAAATGTCTTCCTATACATACAATATTAACTATTCACACATCTATCAACACTTTTATTTCTTGTGAAATTTGCTCAGAATAACTCATATTTTAAGTGAAATAACTAGAATAAATTTATGATATAAGTTTTATAGGACATGATCTTCTACCCTATGTGATGTAAAAAAATGACAAAATTGCCATTATGATTTTAATTATAAAAAAAATTATTTTTTGGTTAAAAAATATTATTATAACATCTAACATATCTAAATAATAATGAAAAGAATAATAAAATTAAAAATTAAAAGTATAAAAATAAATAAATATTAGTTTATAAATAAATAAATAAAAGTATAAAATAATTAAATAATTAAATAAATAAAAAGTGAAAATAAATAAGTGTAAAAATAATTAAAAAAAAAATAAAAACTAATTAAATAAATAAAAAGTGTAAAATGAAACAAATAAAAATAATTAAATAAAGAACAAAAAATATTAAAAAAATTATAAATGAAAAAATATTAAAAATAAAAAACTTTTAAATTTCAATATAATTCGAAATATCTAACATAATCCAAAAATATATTATTCAAAAATAAAAATTATTAACATAATTTAAAAATATCTTACATAATTCAAATTTTTTTAAAAAAACATAAAAAATAAGTCTGCGACAACGTTTATAATAAATTTGTGATAATGTTTACAATAAATCTGCGATAATGACAATCAGTATATTTTATAAATGACGAAGATGATGATGAAATGGAGAAGTTCAGATGCTGAACCCTAAATCGTATGGTCCATTTTTGACGATCTTCGATTTAATTAATAAGTATGTGGCTATTACAAAAATATGTCTGCGACCATTTGAAACATAAGTCAGCCATAATATGTCAATTAAATCGGTAATCATAGGTAAATTAAATCGACAACAACACGCAAAATAAGTTGGCAAAAAAAATCTACGACAAATATAAGTCTACAACCACGCGAAATAAGTCGGCACAATAAGTCTACGAGTCAAATAAGTCAGCAAAATAAGTCTACGAATCAAATAAGTCTATGAGATATATAAGTCGGCAAAATAAATCTACGAAAAAAATAAATTAGCAAAATAAGTTTACGAAATAAATGAATCGGCAAAATAAATCTATGAAAAAATAAGTATGTAGTGTCTTGGTAATAAACCTGCAGATTAAGTCGGCAGCCAAGGGACAAATCTATAAGTGAGGCACAACGTAAAACAAATCGGCATAATAAATCTACGAAACAAAAATAATTCTACAAAATAAATCTACAAAAATTAAATATGTAAAATAAATCTACGAGAAAATAAATATGCGATTACTTAGAATGGAATTGCATTTTTGTAAATATAATGACACGCTGGATTATGTTTTAATGACATTTTTGTAATTCAGTTTTTGTCTATCAAAGCTTTCAAGGATACTTTAGGATTGAAAAATATTTTAGTAATTAAAATAAAATATGAGTTATTCTAGTTATTAACATATTTTTATAAATAAAACTAGTAATCCTCTTTTATTTCTTTTCTTTTATTATTTTTATGTTTAAAGACAGTTTCCTAATATCACCAAATGAAGATGGTTTTAGACGAAGGATCAGATACACTCTACGTACCCAGTATCTACCATTTTTTTGAACTACTTTGACAAATCACTAAAACCTTCAAAGTGAAACAAATTAAATATCTAGCGAAGACCTTGACGAGGGTTCAAGAGTTGTTCAGTGTATCTAAATTTTGTTCCTCTTAGTTCTATCATTCTACAAAACTTCTTCCAGGCTATTCATCATTAATTTCCTATATAAAATTATTTTAATAATTGAGCTTATATTTGTCGTACATTGCCTAGCTATAAATATATATGCAATATGTCTTTAACAAATAAATAAATATGCCGTATTGATGTATATATATATGATGAATATAAGTGATATGTATAATATATAATTGCTATTATTAAGAAAATATATAGAAACATAACTATATATGTCATTTATATGGTTTTAAAGATCGAATCGTGTCATGTGTTAGTTTCGCTCCGCATATCTCCCATAACCACAGAAAAAAAAAATTATTTTTTGAATTAGTTACCATAATCCATGACCATATCTAACTGGTGTAACCTAAAACCAATGGCCAAAAAAAATTATTGATAAGGCCAAATCGTAAAATTATTATTATCCTGCTATTTTTTTTTCTGCATATGGCTATGGACCACAGGATTAAAATGTACGTAAAAGGATGGGAAATTTCTTGCTCCATTAATTCTCCTTTTTCTGTGGTCATCATAATTAAAACAAATTATTTCGCCAATTATCATTTTGTGTAGTTGGATTGTAAATGTATTTTGGACTTTATGGAACAAACATATCAGATATCAAGTTCGTAACCAATCATAATTATGGTTCGTGTACTTTTAAAAGAAAGCAGAAGATATTAGTTTAGATGGAGAATTTTGAAACGTTAACACGTAACAAGATAAGAAACAAAAAAAAACTTCCGAGTTAATAACTACATAAAAATCCAGCTAACTTACATTATATAAAAATACGGACAATACTTGCATTCACTTGTAAAGATGAATTGTTTACCTCTTTTATATTTATTCAATAAGAATATACCACCTAATATTATATTTAAATAAAAAAAAACTGAAAGTAAATAAAAAATATATATAAAACTATATCCTAACGCATATAAATCAGCGAACACAAGGGTTCAAATTTTATTTTTAATTTGTTTTATTTATTTATTTTTATTTAAATATAATATGATATATTTAAATAAAAATAAGAAATTAAAACTAAATAAATAAAATAAATAAAACTATATCCTAAAAAATAAAACTCAGCAAATCCAAAGATTAAAAATTTCATTTTTTTTAATTTTTTTAATTAATTAATTTTTTATTTTTATTTAAATATAATATGATGTGGTCATGCAGTATAATTTTATTGAATGAATTTAGAGGAAATGAATTATTGGGTTGACTCTAATGAGTAAAACCAAATATTTTCTTTAAAAAAAATCGTATCATAATTAAATTCATCTATATTTTCTCCCAAAAAAAATCATCTATAAAAACAAAAACTTAAAAAAATGGCGCTATTGTACTCAATTTGGTTCGCACATGGAAATTTATCACCCACCACTTTTATTTTTAACAACTTTCTAAGTTATCTACATAATCCGATTTTTATTTCAAAACCTAAACGCGATACAATCACACAACCGTTTAATTTACTAAACCCAATATACGTCATTACTCCAGAACCCTAATTAAATTGGCACCCTTAAATTCTGTCCAGCGCAACACTTCATCATCATCAACTAACATTAAATTAATAAATGTCAGGTGAAAAAATAATGTCAATTACAGATTTAATTTAATCAAATCAAATGGTTTTCTGATCAAATAGATAATATGAAACGTTGGTGCGGGACCACGTAATTTACTTTGTGAGGTTGTGTACTTGATTGCTTTCTACTCACGTGATGCGTTTGTTAATGTGACTTGTACTACAATGTTTAAACAAACAAAAATAAGTAAATACGATATAAAATAAAACCTCAGTATATGCTCTGGTATTATATAAAAAAGACATACGATAGATTGAAACTGTCTCCACTTTGATATTTCATATGCAACATGGGCATACCACTCACAGAACAATTAGGCCTTGATTTTTTAAAAAAATTAGGCCATACAATCTTTCAGTCAACAAAGAATAATCAAGTTTATGTATTTATTTATTCGACTGCTTTCGATTTAAATTTTAAAAAATTAAAATAAAACCTTGGAATATCCCCTGATATGTTGATTTTAAAACATACGATAAATTGAAAATGTCCCCAGTTGGATATGAAGCAACATGCGCATTACCACTCACAAAACACAATTATGCTCCACCTCTACTTTAACTAATTTATTTTCATTATTAGTCAAATCACCTAAGTACAAGAAGACTTCTTGGGATCTATGCTGTATTAGAGAATTTTAATTGTTGACAGTTTTTTAAATATTAATTGATTATAATTTGTGGAAGCCAATCTGCCAATGTTTTTTTTTCAATCTGCCAATGTTGTTCTCATAGTTTTAATTAAATAGACGTTCACTAGATGTTTTCGAAAGTTAGACTATTCATACCAGAAAGTCATAACCGATTTTAAATTTAATTTGTATTTCTTCAGATTTTAATTAAATTTCTGTCTATTGAATATTAATTTGTCTCAAAATAAATATTTTTAGAACTTAGATATTTTTCATCAAAAATATCTAGCTAATTTACACATTATAAATTAATTAAAAATGCAATATTAAGATTCATTTTTTTGTAAAGATATAAGAGTGTTTTCCTCCAACAATAGTGTTTTGTTTATTACTTTCTGTAGGAAAATGTTAAAATAATTAAAGGGTTTAATTATGTGTTTTACTACATTTATTGATTTAAATATATTTGGATGTACATATTTAAAGTATCTGACTTCATAAAACATAGTATTATGAAAGATATAACTAAATATTTCATGTATATTAATGTAAACAATGAATATAATATTCCCAAGTAAACTATGAATGAATGAATATACATATTATAACAGTGTTTTGTATTTTAGACATCCGCACTCACGTGTAACCCATCCGTACGTATACGCGAAATTTCGGAATGGAGCACGAAGGAAGATCAGATCGGACAAAATGTTTCTAATAATTTATTCTTATAAAATGTAATAAATAGTTGGACCAAAAAAAAAGAAAAGAAAAAAATTGTAATAAATATAGAGAGCCCTTTATATATCTAAGTAATTTGTAATAAATATAAAGAACCCTTTACAGTGAGTGGTTTTTAGTTCAGAGTGCGTAAATAAATACGTGTAGCCTTGTAGGGTTCAGTGTTCAAATTATTGATCGTAGCGGATCTTCGAGTTAATAATTTTTGAGAAAATTAAGACCTTATGTTTATTGATATTTATT
Source organism: Cardamine occulta (assembly GCA_028015245.1). Taxonomy (NCBI): domain Eukaryota; kingdom Viridiplantae; phylum Streptophyta; class Magnoliopsida; order Brassicales; family Brassicaceae; genus Cardamine; species Cardamine occulta. The sequence continues at coordinate 5,841,901 of CM051362.1, read as the reverse complement.
TTTTGATACGTGTATGACTTGCACGATGAGACAAAATTTATGTATGCCTGCCTAGTGGCTAGGTATACGCATACTTAAGTGATGTAGTTATGGGCGGAGGGAGTTACAAACAAATAGGGTCAGCTGACCCCAACTAGTTAAAAAAATATGTGTTATGCCTTTAAAGAAATGTTTTTTGACCCCATATAAAAATCAAATTTGACTCATTAACAAATTAATCTAGAAATATAAAATAAATAAAAACCAATTTTATCACACTTTATTTAGTTGGACACATGTTTAGATTGTGAGTTGATGGACCACTAAAAAACATTTTTCACATCTTTTGATTCATAGATTTTTGAAATTATCTTTGCATATTGCTACTGCAACTGTCAAAAAATATTTGTTCGAAATGAAAATTGTGGAAATTGCACTACAGAATAGTATCACTGATATTTTTTAAGTAATTTATTAGTTTATTTTATGTAAAATAGTTATTAAAATATGTAACAAATTAAACAATGATAATTTTTTTTAAGCTATGAATAAACGTAATTTAAGTCTTTGGCCACACGGGGAATTTTAGACTCTTTAAATTGTAAGAGGTGCAGGGTCTGGAATCAGCGACTCACGCCTTCTTTGATTGCCTTTTCGCAGCTTGGATCTGGGATTTAGCTCCCATAAGCCCTGGACCGGGTCGTCTCTCCAACCCCTCGATGAAAGCACTCTTACATGATGCTAGAAGTTAGATTCCTTTGCCTTCTATTGGACTGAATTTCACGCCACTCTACCCCTGGATTCTATGGTACCTATGGAAGGTAAGAAACCTCCTCATTTTCGATAACCAAACCACATCAGCGGAAGACTGTATTAGGAAAGCCATTTCAGAAGCTCTCACATGGCAGTCAGCTCAAGGTTTTAGTCCACCAACCCGAGCTCCGACACTTCCATCAACTTCTCCCACGACAATCTCCCGTAACGCTGAGATGACGTCCTGCTTCACAGACGCGGCTTGGCTTGAAGGCTCCCTCCTTTGTGGCGTATGATGGCTCTTCAAAAACCCGGCTGGAGAAGACATAGTCTCAAGCTCGAAAAAGTTCAGCTATGTCCCTTCAGCCCTCTGTGGCGAAGCTCTCGCCCTCCTATCAGCTCTACTTGCGGCGCAAGAAGCTCATATCTCATCCCTTGTCTGTTTTATGGATTGTCAAGCCCTCGTTGGGCTCCTCAACTCCGGTGGATCGTCAAATGAACTCCAGACTATTCTGGTTGATGTTCACTCTATCTCTTGCTCTTTTACTTCTATTTCATATGTTTACATTTCTAGATATTTAAATTCGTCTGCAGATCTGCTTGCTAAAACTGCGCTTGTATATCAGACCTTGGCTCTTCCTTCAATGGAGTTTGAGCTTTTTATATTTTCAGAAGGTTGCACAAAAAAAAAACAATTTTAGTTTTTTAACCGTTTATAAACTATTATTTAAATATAATTTTCTGATCCCAATAAAATAAAATTCTGGCTCTGCCACTGGATATATAGTCATATGTAAATTTTGAATAAAGATAACTATAACCATCCAAGTATCCGAAGAGGTACATTTTTGTCTTCTGTACCTACTTTTGTTATCATCTACTAACTTTTTTTTAGTTTCTCAAGATCAAATTCAGTTATTGGAGTCTCTCCTCTGGCTCTGGATCTGTGTGTATTTATATAACCTTACATTTCCTTTTAAACAAAATTTATGCGTTTAAGTGTGTATGATACATATAGAAAAAAAAGTCAAATGCAAAATTATGATAGATTGAGATTCCATTTTCATTTTATACTAATTTAATACAATATAATTAAAAAATGGGAATATTGCTATAGTAATTGAATCAAATGCTCGTTATATAATCTATGGCTATTAGGTATTAGTGGCAAAATCCGTTTTTTTCTTTGACATCAGACCAAATCTATCAATAGATGAAAATATTTTATTTAAGATCTAAGTTTAGACTGAAAACCATGTGCAGATATCCAAAACCAAGTATATTTTTCATATCTTGAAAAGGTCTTCGTTCCTCATACTTATGCATTTGTATGTTCAAAATTTGATATACATAAAGTTTTTTTGAGAGACGACGATCGAAAACTTTTTATTGCCGTCGACCAAAAAAAAAAAAAAGAGAGCATTTGAAAACATCTCTTCTGTTAAGAATCAAACAGTAAAACTACAGTAAGCTGCGAAATGCATATATAACTACTATGTTAATTCTAAGCACCAAAACTCCATAGTTAATACAAATTTTGAATTCTGATTACTCCTTAAAAGAAATAAAAAAATCTTTATAATGGTTCTTTGCTTGTATACATATGTAGCAAATAAATTGTAGGTCACTCACCACCAATAAATCGTACCAATATGTATGATTTGGACTGCTCGAAATGTCATACCAAAAAAGAGAGAAACGTGCATCTTTGATAATACAATCATATTCTTTTGTAAAAGTAATGGTTCGATTAGAAAAGAAGAAGAAAGTAATGGATCGACAAATATATGTAATTATGTATACCCCAAGAATCACAAACTTTGCTTAAACCACGTATATTGGCAACACTAAGATGCCCATTGCCCACCAATCACCTTTTGCCTAAATCCACACCTTATTCCAAAACTCAAAATCACCTACTACTTTTTTATAGCTATAGGTTCCCGAGTAAACTACATAGCAATTAATATTAAAAAAATATTTGAAATAATTAAGATAGAAAACCCATTAGATTAAAGTTTTCTTAACTATATTACGAATCAACGAATGATGTTTTTTTTTTGGGTTGAGCAGCAAATTAAGTTATCAAATACTCCATCCGTTTCATATTAGTTGTTGTTTTGGATCTTAAAACTCGTTTCATATTAGTTATCGTTTTATGTTTTCAATGCATATATTTGATAAGATTTCCAACTTTGTCTATTTTGTTTTAATGTTCTGACCAATAAAATAAATAAAATAAAATCAAATAAACATTAATTAGGGGTAAAACAGAAAAATCAAATGTTTTCTTAATATGTGTGAAACAACCTTAAACGACAACTAATTTGAAACGGAGGGAATAATAAATTATTATTCGGAAAAATTACTTGATAGAAAATTGTAGAATCATTTAAGGGTTTCACATATCATGTAGTAAAACCCATCCGAATTGTTTTCAAAATTAGACCAATGAGATTATGAGACAATAGGAAATTCGTAGTGGAAATGTTGTCTGCGAGTCTTATCATATCTAAATATGAACATTGGAAAAAGTAATTGATTTATGCCCATAAATCTTATATCGGTTACGTGTAAATCACCAAAAGATGAATCCAGCATAGATATATGAAATGAAATCTTCATATAAAAATGCATTCACATACTCGACATACACCAATGATATAAAAGAAAATAATAGACAAAAAGTTAGCAAAAGTTGTTTAAAAATACATATTATTTTATTTTTATTTCCCAGTTTAAACTGTACCATACTAGCATGGTAAATGAAGTTGAATATAGGGTGCCACAGAACCACCTAAAGTCTATGACCACTGGACAAATACTACGGCTAAACATTTTATATTAGGCTGATTGCCAATTTGATCAAACTTTTATTACGTATTTACAGTATCTTTTTGTGTAATAGGGTTTGTAATAAAACGCTAAAGCTATGGAAATGCAGAAATTGTGGTTGCATAAGAGACTTATGCTCACAGAACAAGCAAAAACAGCAGTATGCGTGGGAGTTGTGAGTTGTTGACAAAAATATATTATCATCAAAATATTAATTGAATTAATATTAAAATTTTGAAAATATGACCTTAAATCGTTATATGTTGATTTATCAGAATTTCTACTATTAAATTTGTTTATATTCCAGGGCATTCCAGAAAAGTAGCAATTTATTTACTACGAGTTTTGTTTTCAACATATGGTTAATGCAAATTATGATGACATTGCAAAAACAAATCAATATTCCATGTTTTGGGGGTACATAAGATTTATTTTTCTAGAAAAATCCAATTTCTAAATAAGGTTTTGGAGATAATTATACATTGAAAAATCTAAGAGGGCGTAATTGACTGGGCATGTGCACTGCAACGTGACCGGACTTCAAGTCCGAATTCAAACCGATTAATAATGCTTTTAAAATTAGAAAGCGACATCCGGAAGTTTTCAAAAATATTTTTAGAAATAATAAAAAATAAAACCAGAAAAAGCTAAAAAAAATAAACAAAATATTTAAAAGGCGAGGGATCCGTGATTCCAAAGGATTCGCTCTCCCACGCGCCTCAGTATCCGTCACATCTCACGCGTTCATTACATTTCCTACCTTACATTCTCTCTCTTTTCTCTACTATATAATCTCGTGTTCCCTTCTTCCCATTCTGCACCTCTATCTCCCACTAATTTCGATTTTGCCACTGCGAAAAAAAAAATTCAAAAATCAAAGCGTTATTCTTAAGCTATGGAGGAGTTGTTGGTTAACGAGGATAGGCTAACTCGGACTGACTCGGCTGAGTCGACCGAGAAAAAACGAGTTAGAGACGAGTCTGACGACGTAGTTCTTGACTCGCCGGAGGTGAAGAGGTTGAGAGATGATTTATTCGATGTCCTCGATGACTCGGATCCTGAACCGGTGAGTCAAGATCTCGACTCGGTTATGAAGAGTTTCGAAGACGAATTATCTGCGTCTTTAACGGTCACCACGACGGCTCAAGGCTCTTCCGGCGAAACTCAACCGGATCTCGGTTATCTTCTCGAGGCTTCCGATGACGAGCTTGGCTTACCACCGCCTCCACCGATTTCTCCGATTACCGTCGCGAAGGAGGAGGAAACGACGGAGACGTTAACGGATTTGGCACGAGTATCGTCAGATTCGTCCGGAATCGATGAGCTATGGGGATTTGAGGACCACGTGACGAATTACGGCTCTTTAGATTTTGGTTCCGGCGTCGGAGATGGTGGAGAATACGTGGCCATTGAGGGACTTTTCGAATTTTCCGATGATTGTTTTGATTCCGGCGATCTATTTCCTTGGCGGTCGGAGTCTTTACCGGCGGAATAAACAAACTTTTCGGAGTTTTTTTTAATTAGGTGGGAAATGAAAACGATGCCGTTTTGTAAAGCGTTTGGCCTCCCTGCCGTTTTTTTACCCTATCTGTTTATGGTAGATGGTTAATATCTATTAATTATAATTATTAGAATTAGGAAAAGTTATATATTTTGTAAGCAGGGGTAATTTGCTAGATTAGTATAAGCGAATTCGTTTGTTTTTTCTTCCCAGATCTTTTTGCATAGTTTTTTTTTTGTTCATGTAAAGTTTTTACTTTTTAGTATGAAAAGTCTTGTTAATTTTTTTTTTTCATTTCTCAACTAATTTTGTTCAGTTTAATACGGGAAGTCACGATTTCATTTTCAGACCGAGGCGATGGATGGCACGTGAAAGCATGTGTTATAGTCCAAAAGGCCCAAAATAAACAAAATAAACAAAATAAACTATTAGCCCAAAAAGCCCAAAATAATAATACCAGACTCTAAACAACCTGCCAATACCAAGAATAGTAGTAGAACGAGACCCGATAACCGGAAATAAAATAACCTTTTGAACCGGTTGAGTAGACCGGTGATTCGTTTATTTCCCGATTAGCTAAAGCGGATATATATAAACATGATTACAAATATTGTTAAATCTGGAAGTTACGAATTGAATTGACGACTTGAGAGAGAGAAAGAGAGCGCGCGACGAAATCGAACCCAACCCTAATTTCACGTTTCCCCCTTCTCGGACGATCTAATGGTGAGCGATAAGCTAGTCGAATCAAACCACCGCAAGCACCGTCGGTCTTCTTCGCCGTCTGATGAAGTCGTTAAATCTTCGAAGCGGCATAAGCACCGTCATCACAAGCACCATCGCAAGCATCGCCACAGTCATCACCGTGATAAGAAGCATGATGAAGAAGCTCAATACGACGATGATGAGACAGCGGTGGATAATGTTTCTCCGTCTTTGAAGGATCCTACCAGTATAAGTAACGGTGGTGAGCTTGATATGGAGGAGGGGGAGATTTTAGAAGAAGGAAGGATTGGGGAGAAGAAATTAGAGTCTAATGGCAAGTCAGGGGAATTAAAATCTGATCAGTTTCGCGAAAACAATCTGGTCTGTTCTATTAGCCCTTTTTACTTCATAGCTTAACTTCTTTTCGGATGGTGGAATCAAAAATGCATTTATTGAAACTAGGGAAAGTCTAGATTTTTCTCTTTACGTAATTTCTGGTTTTGAATTATAATGAAGTTTTTGGTCTGTGAGATTAGATAACCTGAATGTTTCATGCATATGTAAGAACGTGCCAATGAGTGAAATGTAAAAGCAGTTGCACTAGGCGTTCAATGAAGACTGATGGCTTTCACTTGATTTGTAAGAGCTGATTACGCGTTTGAAACTCTCTTTCGTATGCTTATCAATTTTATGCCATTTGTCTAGCTTGCGACCAGTCTTTTAATATGTTTTGTTGATGATTGCAGCCTGTCCATGTAGATTCTCTTCCTGATGATGGGCTTGCAAATTATAGAGATTGTGGAAAACATGCTCAACAGCCAAAAGAAGGGACTTTTCATTGTGGTTTGACTCGTGAATCTGAAAGGGATGATGGATATCCTTCAATAAAATTTGATACGAAGAGTTACGAGGTTGCCAAGAAATATTCTTCGGAGAACTTTGAAGATAAGCATAAGATTAGTACCCGATCGCCGTCAAACACCAGGCACACTGCTGAGGTTCGTGCTCGGAGTAGATCTAGGTCATGTGATCGTGAAAGGGACAGATTAAAGCTACGGATTGCTATGGAGGATGAGCCTGCTGTTAGAGAAAGACATCGTGACTCTAGTAGGGATTATTGTCGTGATACATTTGACTTGGGTAGGATAGAGGAAAAATACCATCGACGCGGACACCATAAGGAAGATGGCAGGCATTTAATTCGAGAGGACTTGGAAAGAGAAAGGAGTAGGGATAGAGAGATGGACAGGGCAGGAATCATTAAGTCCAAGGAACAAAAAGGAAGTAAGCATAGAGATAGAGATGGAGATCTGCGGAGGGAAAGAGAATGGGAGAAAAGAAAAGAGATAGAGGCTCATCGTGGAAGGAGAAAAGAGAGGGACATCATTGACAGAGATAGGAGGGGAGAAAAGGAAAGAGATTACCTATGGGATAGAGACAACGACAGAGGTAGGAGTAGAGAGAGGGAGAGAGGGAATGAAAGGGAGAGACGGAGTGAAAAAGAGAGGGATAAAGGAAGAGAATTACAGAGTGATAGGGAACTTCATTTGGAACTTCATGACCAAGATGATGAAGAGCTAAAAAGAATCGAGGAAAGCAGGAAGAGAACGCAAGCAATATTGGAGAAATATAAGAAAAAGTCGGAGCAGCAAAATGGGTTTTCTTCTCATGATAAGGGGAAAGGTAATTGTCAGTACTTTTTAATGATCATCGCTGAGAACAGCTCATGTATGATGATATGTATTTGCTTATTTAGTACATGGGTGTCGCCATCTCTTGATTGCTAAATTATTTGTTCAAACTTGCCCCTTTTTTTAGTTTGTGTGTAGTTGCTACATGTTCTTTTACGTTGGAGTTTTGTTTAGTCTACGTGAAAGCAGTTATTTAGTTTAAAGTCTGCTGTATTGTGTACCGAGACTATCACTAATTAAAAACTTAAGGCTTTCAACTTAATCTGTGGGTTGTAATTCATTAAGTAGAAAGTTCATTATATTTTGTTAATTGTGTCGCAGAAAGTGTCATTCTTCCTGGCACTCCCTTCCAGAATTACTAATACAAATGTTTTCTGAATCTAGATCTTGAGCTAGCAGGCATTCCCAATTAGTCCTCTACTGTGGCAGATGTTCTTGGAAGTGGTACACTAGTCCTTGGGTCCGTTGCCTCTGCAGTTAATCAAGCTAAAGCTGGGTTTGATAATGATGCCATAAATGGTGGGGTCGCCATAGTATCATCGACAGTTAGGGAATCACCTGCGCGGCTTGTAATTTCAGACTCAGATAGGACACTAGCTTCTGCAGTTCTTGGGAAGGGCAGCCCAAAGGTGCGTTTGCAAAGGAAATCTGTTTGTTTCTTTGTTATTGGGGTCGTGTTCGGTTTTGAGAATTTTTTTGTTTCTTGCGGCTTAGAATTCTCTTTATATGTTTCGATATTCCTTTTATATAATGCTATTTTCCAGAGTGAAAGATCAGATGGCATGTTCACGGATGATATTTTTGGGGAGTCTCCAGCTGGTACTCAGAAAATGGTATGTAACCCACTCAATTTCTTGACCTTTTCTTTAAAGAGTTTTCTAACTCTGTCCCCTTATAAGATTTTATAGCATACTCAGGAAATGGACTTCCTTTTGGTCACTTCGTTTTTATAGCTCTAGAATTCTAGTGAGTTTTTCTCCTTTTTGGTTTCCTATACGCATTCTATCCTGCTTTGGAAGTAGTTCATTAATTGCTGTATACCATTCAACTGTTGCCTTCTTACCTCTTCATTCTGACGTGTGTTTGGGAAGAATACTTGCCTATTGACAAAGAAAAGTTTTGTAATATTTGTTCTTCACGTTATACTGCTTTTCTTTCAGGGCTCTCTGCGAGGGAAAAGGAATGGCCTTCCTATAGTAAGTAGTGGACTTCATGATAATTGGGATGACGCAGAGGGTTATTACAGTAAGTGTTTTGTCTCGATCTACGATCAAATTCTTTGAACATCAATTTGTGTTTTTAACTCCATGAACAGTTCATTGACCTCGTGTTTTCTCATTGAACTCGCAAACGCCTTCTAATATATGTCATCTTAAAACGAAGGATCTTCTCTTAATTTTAGGTTATCAATTTGGTGAACTACTTGATGATAGATATGAAGTCATGGCTACTCATGGAAAAGGTGTCTTCTCTACCGTGGTGCGTGCAAAAGACACAAAAACTAAACTGGGTGAACCTGAGGAAGTTGCTATAAAAATTATTCGGAACAATGAGACAATGTAAGTGGTGCTCTCTATCCCCTGGCTAATTTCGTCAAAATTCTTATCTGGTGATATCTAATATATCTGCCTAAGACCTGTTCGTGGCTGACTGTCATATCATGTTTTGTCTAGGCATAAGGCCGGTCAGACTGAGGTCCAAATATTGAAGAAGCTAGCTGGCTCTGACCCAGAGAATAAGCGCCACTGTGTTCGTTTTCTTTCAAGTTTCAAGTATCCGAATCACCTTTGCTTGGTGTTTGAGTCTCTTCATCTAAATCTCCGTGAGATTTTGAAGAAGTTTGGTGGCGATATTGGTCTTAAACTATCTGCTGTTAAACTGTATGCAAAACAGTTATTCATATCCGTTAAACATCTCAAGAACTGTGGGGTTCTTCACTGTGATATAAGGCAAACAAAGTGTTAAAGCTTTGTGACTTTGGTAGCGCAATGTTTGCTGGTAAAAACGAAGTTACACCATATCTTGTTAGTCGCTTCTACAGAGCTCCAGAAATCAGTAAGTTCCACTGGTGCTGTTGTTTATAGATAATCTATTTGGATCATTACAGCTTATTTCATGGGTGTATAACTAACGCTCATATTCTTTTTCATTGTAGTTCTTGGACTCTCCTACGACCATCCTTTAGATATCTGGTCAGTTGGTTGCTGTCTGTATGAGCTTCAAACCGGGAAAGTTCTGTTCCCTGGCTCCACAAACAATGATATGTTACGCCTTCATATGGAACTGAAAGGTCCCTTCCCTAAAAAGATGGTTCGCAAGGTAAGCCTTAAATTGAAGAGTGTGTTTATTATCCCTGTCTTTGATTGATCCTAATTAGTGAAACTTTTCAAATGAAACTTGTCTTACGGAATTAGTAAACGAAACTCTAGTTACTCTACATGAAGGCTCCAGCTTTTGTAGTTGTGTTATGATATCTTGTTTTGTTTAACAGGGAGCATTTATCGATCAGCACTTTGATCAGGACTTAAACTTCTATGCTACAGAGGAGGATAGTGTTACTGGAAAGGTAATAATAACAAATAATTTCTAATAGTTTCTATAACTATTGTAATTTGAATTATTGTGAAGTAAGGGGTTAGTAATTGGTTATCTTTTTCTTTTCAGACGATAAAAAGAACGATGGTTAATATAAAGCCAAAAGATTTTGGTTCAGTTATTAAAGATGATTTGCGTGAGGATCGCAAGGAGTTGGTTCATTTTAGGGATCTTCTGGACAAAATTTTCACACTTGATCCTGACAAGAGACTTACAGTGTCACAAGCCTTAGCTCACCCATTCATCACGAGCAAGTGAACCTCATAATGTTGTTACCCTAGATACAAATACAATGTATAGTGTATATTACACAATTTAATTTTTGATTCAGATTCTAAAGAAAGTGGTAATGATGTTCTCAGATTCATGATTCTTTCTTGACATATGAGGTGTCTTTTTATTAATTTTTTGGTTAGAAGATAAGGAAAAATTATTCAATTTCTTGACCATTATTTCGTAGGTGAACTCAAGTCGCAGAATATCATTTTTTAGGTAGCATTAGAAACGTGTTTTACAAATCTATAAAAAGATTTGGAATGTGTTTGGTTTACATTAATATCTGGAGATGATTGTGATCAGTGGAAGAAATATGTCTAGAAGAAAAGATTGCCGTAATTAAACCACTCCTTTCATATATTTCCTACCTAACAGAAGTGAAAAAACATTATTGCTATCTACTTTTGTTAAATTGTTTTTGTTGTGGAAAGTTGTGTGAAGATGAGTTGTACTAATTTCAAAAGCTTTTGATTTTCTGCTGTTGAAATTGTAGTCACACCAAATAAAGAGGAAATCGTCTGTTTTTCTAATTATTGATCACACGCTTTAATAATTCCTCTAAGCATATCAATCTTTAACTAAATTACAATATTAAGAGCCGTAACAATGACAGTTCTCTCGTGTCTATTTCACAACTTGTGTAAAGAGTAACACAGTTTATACGTTCTAAAATAAAGTTAAAAGAAAATTATTAAATAATCATGGAAGTTGGAAGTATTGAGATGTGATTTTACGAAGCAAAATGTTGAACAAAAAACTTGGAACTTGAGAGCCTCTTCTTCCAAACGTTTTCTTGGTTAACAAAAAAAAGTAGTTTTCAACTAATAATTTTGAAAACTAATTAATACAGCACGATCGTTCTAGCAATAAAACAATAATTATGGGTCCACATTTCACATCATACCAAAATTAAAGCTTGTAAGATTGAAACCCCAATCTTTCAGGCATTTCAATGACCAGGTCAGATGTGGATACTAGTACCGGTGACAATTTATTTAATCAAGTTTACCAGTTTCTGTTTTGAGATTTCTTCAAGTAGATTATTATAATAACTTTAGGTAGGCATAAAGAAAATTCAAAAAAACAACAGAGTAGTTATATACACGAGATTTTCTAACAAAAAATGTCCTAAATAGTAAATACTTAAGTAGCGTATTTGAATATGCTACCCATTTCGATTAATCAATTACCACAGTTGTCATTTTTCTTACAACAATTTAAATTTGGCTTTTCCAATTGGTCTAAAGATTTAATTAATTTTTTCCGCGGGCGATATTCAAGAGCGATTTTGTTTTAATTAAATCGCGTAAATCGTACCACATTTTCTTCGTAAAAAGGTCATTTTTTCAAACTCGAGGAAAACTTCGTCGCTAAGAAGTCGTCGTATGTCGTAACGCGTCTTCTCTTTCTTTCCTCTTATAACTCCTAAGAATATCACCTCGACCTTATTCTCTCTTTCCTCTGCAAACTCGGCCATGGGGAAGAAGCTTGATGCTTTGCTTGGTCGGAGTTTCAAGACCAGCAAGTTCAAGTCTCTTCTCAACTTGGCCTTAACAAGGCTCTCTATTCTCAAGAACCAACGTCAAGTCAGACTCACTCAAGCCATCTCCGACGTCACCGAGCTTCTTAAACTTGGCCATCACGAGAACGCTTACCATAGAGTCGATCAAGTCATCAAAGACCAGAACACACTCGACGTTCTCTTCTTCATCCATGGCTACTTCACTCTCTTGCTCGATCGTGTTCACCTCTTCGAACATCACAGAGATTGTCCTGAAGAGATTTTAGAACCTGTTTCGGGCTTGCTCTTTGCAGCTTCTAGAATCGGAGAGTTCCCTGAGCTTCAAGAGATTCGTAACGTTTTGATTTCGCGTTTTGGCAAAGATCTTGCGGCTCGGTCTATTGAGTTGCGCATTAATTGTGGGGTTAATCCCAAAGTAAGCAGCTTTGATTCAACCCATAGTACTATATTCAATACTTTATATTATATATATTTTATAGAAGAAATTACTTGCTGAGTTTATAATATTCATGTTTTGGTGTTACAATAGATAATTCAGAAGTTGTCGACAAGACATCCACCGAGAGAAGTTAGAATGAAGGCTTTGAAGGAGATTGCTGCAGAGAACAACATTGTTCTGAAACTAGAAGATGATTCTACTTCCACTGAGGTATGCAAATCTGCAATTAACCACAAAGAAACAAGAGAATAATCATGATCTAATCAAATTTTATGATTTATGCAGGCGACATCAGACGTTTCTAAGGCTAAGCTAACAAGAGAAAATGGAGAAGATGAGATTGGAGAAAGTTATGGTTTATCTGATTCGGTTAAGAGAGGAAAGAAGAAATACAAAGATGTGGCTGATGCTGCACAAGCAGCGTTTGAGTCAGCAGCTCATGCAGCAGAGGCTGCACGAGCGGCTGTGGAGCTTTCTCAGTTTTCTCCTCGTGGACCAGACAGTCCCGGTAACTTTGGTGGGGGAAATTCATCTAATGCTTCTAAAAACAAGAAATCAGAGCAAGAACAAGAAGGTAATGGTGAGTTTTCAGAAGGTGAAGGGGATGTGAGGTCAGAATCTAAGAGGTCGATGTCAGATTCAGATGAAATTATCGATGATGTCCCAGTGATGTCATTTAGGGAAGACCCTGTGAAGCTTCTGGAGAAGGATTTTGTTATCTATGATAGTGATGAAGAAACACAATCTAGTGTTCAGACTAAGGCTACTACTAAGGTTAAAGAAGAGCAAGATCTTAAGGATGGTTCGACTAGAGCGGATACAGGACATGTGAACCACATGGTTCATTCGGTTGAAGATCCTATTATGCGTAAAGTAGGATTGAAGGGTCCGATTTCAGTCAGGACCAGACAGGTTCGTGGATACTAAGAAGTACACATATTATAATTTGCAGGTGTATTTATGGTTTATTGACACAGTTTTGTACAATCTTTTTCTACTGTCTTTGTTTTTTGGTAAAGGGTATAAGATTATTGTAGTCTTTATGGATATAAAGCTTTTAATGTTGTTGAACAGTTGCATGTGTGTTTATTCATGAAACTTTCTAGAAAAATTTGACCTGCCAGAGAAATTTCAAAGAACTTACTCGGAAATTACTGTCCTCTAGCTCTCTTTTTACCATGTTGGATTAGGTCAGAATATGTCTGGAAACTTAGGCCGACATCTTCATCATATTCAATTCCAAGCTCCTCCTGTCAAGTAACAGTAGTCAAACATTACAGCGAAGCTGATGCAGTCTGTGTGAAAAAACTTCTGAAGATATATGATTTTGCACCTTTAATTCCTTAACATCTTTAGGAGAATTCTCTGTTACAGTATCCCAAACTTCTCTGAACATTCTCTTACGCTTTCGCCACTGATTAATCTTATCCGAGTACATGTCTTGAACAGCCTTTTTGTCTTCTGGCCTCACCAATGTAATTCCTTCGCGTAGTTTGATCAGTTTCTCTTCCATTTCCTTAACCTGATACACAATTGAAATCACTTTTTAAAAGCTATTTCCTATTTCAAGATTACTCAAAGGAAAGAAAAATCTCAAAAGCTAATAACATGTACCTCTTTCCTTAGTTTGGAATCTTTCTCTTGTATCTCTTCTAGTGTCAAGTTTGATTGCAAGCTCTTGATTTCTGCAATCACGTCACAGAAGATATTGTTACACTAACAGCTCTATCACATCTAAAGATTTAAGAACTAAGTAAGAGTAGGTTTCACGACCTGACTCAACTTCACTGATTGTTTTCTTTTTCTCTTGGAGTTGTTCTTGAAGTGTGGCGTTTTCTTCTTTCATTTGAGCAAGTTCTTCATTGTTTGGAATCTCGAACTGGTCTTGTCTAGCAATGTATATCTTCTGCTTACCATACTCTTTGAATGTGAGTTTTCCAGCATCAGCAAGGCTATCAAGTGCCTTTTGTACTGCAGTCTTCTTAAGGTTAAACTTTTGCAGAGCATCAGCAGCATTTTGAGTGTTTAAAGGTCGGTTTTGCTGCAACATAAATGTAACAACAACCCATTCATCAAAATAACAAAATAGATCGAAGAAGTTTGCAATATATAAACCTGTATCTACCAATTTCCCAGTTAATTTCAAACGCTTCAAATGAAAAAGTTGACACAGAACTCAAATTCTCATATACAAAAGAGTCATGAAGATGAGTAACAGAAACAAAAAAAAAAAAACCCAATGAGGTTGAGTTTCAAATTCAAAAAATCATGTAAACATCACTGTGTATCTTAACCTACCCTCGATTTCAATTTCAAATCCAAATTCATGGTCGTAACTGATTGTGTTCCGTTTAAAATTTAGGTTTCCCGATAATCAAAAATGGAATCGGAGAGAAGTGCTCACCTCATTCACAAAGTTGAGTACGATAGCTGCAGATCGGAAATTTAGGAAACAAGTTAAATAAGAGAAAATTCAAAATGAGGAAGAAAGAACAAAAAAAATTCCCAGATCGGATAAACGATGATGAACAAATAATCGAATAAGATCAACCTTCTGTATTATCCGATTTAGGTGCCATTGTTTTCGAAATAATGCGCGGGAAATAAAAAACCTGGAGCGAGAAAGCAACTTTTTTCCTTTTCTAGTTTACCGATATGTTCAGAGGAAGAAGAGAGTAAAAGCTTCCTTTATACGAGCGAGACATATACAAACGGCACCGTATCATTGGAAGAATAATAATAAATGGGCCTTTTTATATAAGCCTTTTTAGTTCTTATCTTTGATAGGCCCAATTCTATGGACACTGCTGAAGAATAAGCTCCTTCTCGGTCTCGGTCTTCTCCTGATTGTGATTGATAGATCGCTCAGAACTGGGAAAGCAGCGTAATCGGTAAATCTCGATCATTTCTTCAATCAGAAACATTTTCGAATGTAAATACGAATCTCAAATTGAAATTTTGGTTTAGATCTTCTCTCTTGATTAGTCAATGAATGCTAGTAATCTCTCCTAGGTCTTCTTTCGTCTTCGATTATAATCATGTTTCAATTCTCCGTTCTGATGCTCATTTTGTAAGGTTTCGTAAATTTTTGTGCAAATTATCTATCAAATTCGTCTAATTCATGTTTCCTTATTGTTAGTAATGCCTTACGTTTGAATTATCTATATATTGCAACATTTTTATCCTTTTTGCTGATTTATATTTCTGTGTATAGTGTATTCGTAGTCTGAAGATGTATTTTTCTTTGACGGTGTCTATACATTTTATTTTGTTCTGATTTTTCTGTACATCGTTGTTGATGTTGGATTAGTTGAAGGGTAGGGAGTGATTGAGTTTGGTCAAGATGTCTATGGTTGATGAGCCTTTATACCCCATTGCCGTGCTTATAGACGAGCTAAAGAACGATGATATTCAGCTTAGATTGAATTCCATTAGACGGCTTTCTATCATTGCTCGTGCTCTTGGAGAGGAGAGAACTAGAAAGGAGTTGATCCCATTTCTTAGTGAAAACAATGACGATGATGATGAGGTTCTTCTGGCTATGGCGGAAGAGTTGGGGGTTTTTATTCCTTATGTAGGAGGTGTTGAGCATGCACATGTTTTGTTACCGCCTCTGGAGACTCTCTCTTCCGTTGAGGAAACTTGCGTGAGGGAAAAAGCTGTAGATTCACTTTGCAGAATTGGGTCTCAGATGAGGGAGAATGACTTGGTTGATCATTTCATTCCTCTGGCTAAGGTTAGATAATGATGATTACTTGTGTTATCAGTCTCTTTGGTCAATTTAACTGATTCCTTTCCGTGCTCTGTCTAACTTAATCTGACTTGTGAAATTGAGCTCCTCTACAATCAGAAGAACATAGTTTTTTCTGGGTCCTTTGTTGTTGCCCAAAGTTTGGAAATATATTTTTGCCTCTTTCAGTGTTCTTCTTTTTTAGTTTTTGTGGGAAGTCAGTAGGTTAAGTGGTTTACATCCATTTTGGGTGATCTAAGAGAACATCAATCAGATATTTATGGCTTGGTTAGCGTTCCTTTGGCTTTTGGTTGTATATATGACTATACGCATGTGTAGGATCCAAAATGATTGCTATTATCCTAATGTGCAATCAAATTGAGAATTACTTAACACCATCATTGTTAACAGCGACTTTCAGCTGGTGAATGGTTCACAGCCAGAGTATCAGCATGTGGGATTTTCCATATTGCATACCCAAGTGCCTCAGATATGGTAAAGACGGAGCTAAGATCAATATACAGTCAGCTTTGTCAAGATGACATGCCTATGGTGCGCAGAGCTGCAGCTACCAATTTGGGGAAGTTTGCTGCTACAATTGAATCTGCTCATTTGAAGACAGACATTATGTCCATGTTTGAAGATCTTACGCAAGATGGTATGTTTTCCAGTATTATATGGTTTCATTTGCCAGCATATACTCTTACAATTTTCATCAAGTCTGCTTATGGGGGGTGACTGATGTAAACAAGACAAGTAATAGGGTTAATGCATTGAACTCTGAGCATTAGCTTTTGTCCACATCTCTGTTTCAGTGTCTTAATTATATAATGATCTTATAGCTTTTAACTATCTTATTGACATTGATATCAGATCAAGATTCAGTTAGATTATTGGCTGTTGAGGGTTGTGCTGCTCTTGGGAAATTGTTGGAACCTCAGGACTGTGTCACACACATTCTTCCTGTGATTGCCAATTTCTCGCAGGTGAATAAATGTGTGAATATGATAGGATTTTCCACTGATAAGCTTTGTGGAAAGCTGTAAGGCAGATATGTATGAGCTGATTTATCTTGATATTTTGTCTCTGAGCAGGATAAGTCCTGGCGTGTGCGTTATATGGTTGCAAATCAGCTCTATGAACTTTGTGAAGCTGTAGGACCGGAGCCAACTAGGTAAGCAATGATTGTTGTAGTTAGTTTTGGCTTAATGTTTTATTGACCGTTATTTTTGCAATTTTATAGTAAACATTAGATTACTAGCTTCATAGGTATTTGGTATTTGTAAGTTTATGTTTGTTGAGTTATCTTAATAGATTTCCTTAATTCTTGCATATACTTCTTTCTTGTGTGCCTTGTATTAAGGACGGATCTGGTGCCTGCATATGTTCGTCTACTTCGTGATAATGAGGCTGAAGTCCGGATAGCAGCTGCTGGAAAAGTTACTAAGTTTTGTCGCATTTTAAACCCTGAACTCGCTATCCAGCATATTCTTCCCTGTGTAAAGGTACACGCTTAAGAGGATTACTTTGATTTCATATTGTTTAATCCTCTTAAGCACAAATATGCTTAAGAGGATTAAGTTTTGTACTAATAGCTTATGTTTAAATTCACCCTTAGGAATTATCATCAGACTCTTCTCAGCACGTCAGATCGGCATTGGCCTCAGTTATAATGGGAATGGCTCCAGTATTGGGTAAGGTAAGCGGTATTAAAAATCAATACAATGTGCCTCTCATATCATGAATACTATCATGAAACCATGTATATATATCTTCCTCTTCCTGGTCAGTGGTCACTATCATCTCTAGGAATTTGTGTAATCTGTGCCTGGAAGTGCCCGCAACCATAATCTAAACTAACGATTTATTCCTATATAAGATATTTTGTCTGTATCTGCAGTTTTAACTTAGCGTTGATTTTCATTGCAGGATGCAACAATTGAGCATCTTCTTCCAATCTTTCTTTCTCTCTTGAAAGATGAATTTCCTGATGTACGCTTAAACATTATCAGCAAACTTGACCAAGTGAATCAGGTTTGTTATTGACCAAGTTACTTATCTCTTTGCACAACATTGAATTTCTCCTTTTCACTTTTTAGCATGTTGATGGCTTCAAGATATCATGTTTTGGTCAAGTCAAAGACTACTTGACAGCAACTTCTTGGTCCATCTATTTTTTCAGATGATGATTTGATATATATATATATATATATTTTTAAATGGCCAGGTTATTGGGATTGACCTACTATCACAATCTTTATTGCCAGCCATTGTAGAACTGGCTGAAGACAGGCACTGGAGAGTACGTCTTGCTATAATTGAGTATATTCCCTTGTTGGCCAGTCAATTAGGTGTAGGCTTCTTTGACGATAAGCTTGGTGCTCTTTGCATGCAATGGCTACAAGACAAGGTCCCTCTCTCTCTATCTTCATTCAGTCATCAGACAGATAAATGTCTTCTTTACCATTTGAAATTTTGGAAATCTTCTATTGTCAGGTTCACTCAATCCGTGAAGCTGCTGCAAATAATCTTAAGCGCCTTGCTGAAGAATTTGGTCCTGAATGGGCAATGCAGCATATAGTTCCTCAGGTTTGTCTAGAAATCATAATTGTATGGTAGAGTTTTTTCTTCTCTTTGATTCAAATCGATCATAAGTATATTTACATGTGCAGGTCCTAGAGAAAATTAACAATCCACACTATCTATACCGGATGACGATTCTTCGTGCAGTATCACTTCTTGCTCCAGTAATGGGATCCGAAATAACATGTTCCAAACTCTTGCCTGTGGTAATAACTGCATCTAAAGACAGGCAAGTCTCGCTCTCTTAAAACATGAAATCTCACTGACTTAATTCATAACTCCTAATAGCTAAGTAGAGAAAAAATAACTCTCTTTTCTCTTATCAGAGTGCCTAACATCAAATTTAACGTCGCCAAAATGATGCAATCTCTCATTCCGATAGTCGACCAATCGGTTAGTATCCATTCTTCTCTTGGTTCTCACAAATAAAGTAACGGCGTAGGATCTAAAACGTCCATACAGTTTTTAATTTGATATTTGGTTGTGAAAGGTTGTGGAGAAGATGATAAGGCCATGCTTAGTTGAGCTAAGTGAAGACCCAGATGTTGATGTTCGGTTTTTCGCAAATCAAGCTCTCCAATCAATTGACAATGTGATGATGTCTAGCTAAATAAACACTAAGACTTGATGAGGGTTTTGTAACGATCACTATTAACACTGTGTTTTCTTTCATTTACATGTAAGTGACCGTACCGAGTGTGTTCATTGTGTCTCTCTGCTATCAATGTAATGTGGCTTCATGTTTTTTTTTTTTTGTCTCTCCTTTCCTTAATTGTGTCTAATTTAAATATCTGTTGTAGTTTTGGGGATTGAGAACAGTTAACTTATCTGCAATTGAGTAGGATTTTGGGGGTGATGACTTCTGTACGTAGGCATAAAATAAAAGAGAAATTGTGACTAACTTCTAAATACATAAATTAATAAACATTATAAAATAATAAAATTTGTTGATTCCAAGCAGGGAAAGTGTTAAAATGAACAAAATTGGATAAGATAATAATTTTTTTAGAATCTATATGTAAATATATGGTCTCATTAATAATATAAATTACTAATCATGTAAATTTGCATATATATATATAAAAATAATGTATTTTTAGTATTTTTATAATAAATGTTGTTAGAACTCATCACTAACTTTTTTATATAAGAAAATATTTTGTTGTATTTTAAACTATTTTATTGTTATAATGTATATAAATTTGTCATAAAAATAAAAAAAATTTTCTATAAGTTTTAAAATTCTAAATATGCATAATTTTTATTTCAATAGTCGTATAAGCTGTTTAAATACAACAATTGAGGTCTCATAAATTTAAATTTATGTTAATCGTTTATATAAGTAAATTCATATGTATTCTTTGTCATTTATTATTCAAATAATTTGATTTTTCTTTTAAATTGTAAATTTTCAAGTCCAAAACTATTAAAATTTATAACATCCAAAACATTAATTTTATTTCAATCAAATTTTTTTATTTTTTTATTTTTTATTTCTAACAAAACTCTCTATAAATTAATAAATATTATTTTATACTATAAATTAATATTTATTAATTTATAGATAAATTAATATCACTATAAATTAATAAAATATTATGGTCCCAAAATTATTAATTTATAGAAGTTTTACTGTAACATGTGACGTGATTTAGTAATAATTTTAATTTAAAAAGGATAAGTGTAATTAACTAAGTAATTGGTAGATTTATCTCTAATATTATTAATTGGTCAACTTATTGGGTCGTCTGGTTCAAGCCCATGGGTTTAGTCGAAGACTAGATCAATATTAGGTCGTTGTCTTCAATTTAATATCAGGTCGTTGTATTAACTCCCTTGTCGAAGAAGGAAAGACAATCATTACTGAGAAATTGACCTGCGCGAAGCGATCAATTCGAAAACTTCAAAAAAATATGTTAATTAAAGGTCGTATTGACGTTTTCAGTTCGATTATTACAATATATATTTTTTTTTTTGGGATGATTTCACCTTTTATTGCACACTACTTGGCTTGCTTTTTCAATTCTACGAAATTTCCTGTTTCTACTTGTATTTGAATCTCCACAATTATTTTAAGAAAACAACACTCCTGAAACTCTTAGGAATTGCATTTTCTGAGTATTATTAATACACAGATTACAGATAAGAAATTAGAATCCTTTATAAACAAAACAAAACAAATCTGAATCAAGCCTTTGGAAGAAGACGATGACGATGATGCAATACCTAATTCCAGAACCAAAAACTAAAGAGGTACCCTTACTCTGTTTCTGTTTGTGGATATCTCTAGAACAACGATTCAGATTCCACATACTTATTTTAGGGTTTTTGTTTTTATATATATATCTGTTTAGTCCTGAGACTTAGCAAGTAATAGATATTTTGAACAATTTAAGTTAGTTTTGTAGCGTTCTCATGACTTTTGTGATATTGTAACCTTAAAAAAAATAAACAGATTGTGTTCGAGAAAACGTTACGAGCTGATGGTGCAGTTACACTAGCAGAAGTTAAAGAGTTAACTTGTAAACGTAAAGCAATCGAAGAATCTGTAAACCGAACCAGCAAAGTCACTGATGCTATTGCAAGAGAGATGAACAGAGGACTTACTTCTGCTTGTGAACAGGATCTTCATAAACTTGGAGAATACATTCCATTACTCTATAACTTAGTGCATTACGCTGATAAGATTAAACGAGTTTCTGATTTTAAGATAAGATGGAGTAGTGGATTGATCTCACAGACTTTGATTCAACGTACATGTCCCAAATTCCACCAAGTCGATAACATTACGTTCGAGTTTGCTATGGTACTTTTCGTTTACGCAATCAAGCTACGTGAGAAAGCAATGGAGTTAGTATCCACAGGTTAAGTCTACTCTTTATAAATACCATCTTTGAGTTGCTTCTATATATAATATAGTTTTCATATTCATTACTCATTTATTTTGCTTTTGATTACAACAGACGTTAAGAAATCAGTAACACAATACCGAGAAGCATCTGGAGTGTTCCATTATCTGTCACATGAGCTTCTTCCATCTTTAAACCCTTCATTGCCTCCATGGAAGCTTCCTGAACTAACTCCTCCGCTTTGCTCTTCTTTAAGCCTCCTCTGTTTAGCTGAAGGTCAGGTTAGTAATGGCTTTACTTTATATTTTACATTCTTGGTGAGTTCTTGCCTCAAATCTATATTTGTTTTCAAGATGAAATAAACTATGATGCTAATAGTGAAACACATGGTTTAAAATAGGCTGTAACTACAAAGAACGCTGAAGAAAGTGGCAAAAGTGCAAGACTTTTGTCCAAACTTCATTACGGAATTTCACAATTGCTTACTGAAGCTTATCATCTTTTGTCATCTAGACCATCTGGAGAATGTAAAGACCTATCGACTCGCTTTCTTGTAAGTCACTTATCCTTAAACTTTATGTCAAGAATAAGCCATTCTTGTTCATCTAGTTGGTATATATTATTATCTAAATATGTTCTTAGTTCATTCAAATGCCTTAGTCCTCTGTTTCTTGTTTGTATAACTATAACTTTGCTTTGGATCTTCCATATAAGCTAGATGAAGTAACAAATCTTTTACTTGATGATTGATCATGTAGGAATATATAACAACAATGGGAGCTTTACACGAGCTAAAGAGCCAAAAACACTTAGCGGTATGGCTCGAATCCCAAGAGAATATAGGCGATGCGATTGGGGTTTTCCGGCGTGCGTTAGCAGTGGCTAAGAAGAGTACGCCGTCGAAAGATGACACATGGATAGAAATATTCAAGAAAGAAACAGAGGAAGTAACTGAAAAATTGGGTAGGTATGAGAGGTTAAACGATGCCGCGATGTTACAGAAGATTCCAGCTGAAAGAGAGTTGACATTTCCAAAAGGTGAAAAGATTGTTAATCTTATTTCTTACACTCCCACATTATTGCTACGAGAACTTCGATTCAAGTCTTAGAAGATTCACCAATTGTACAGTTTTATATCTCTTTTTCTTCCTTTTTTTTTGGTTAGGATAATTGTGTGGAGCAATTTTTGGTTTGGTCTTTTGAAATATGAAGAAGAGGTTAAGGTGTGTGATTATATGATACAATTCTTTGCCATCGGATATAAGTTTCTGATTGTGCAATAATTTACTCTGATTTACAAAATCTAAATTGATTCCCAAAAATATAGAATTTACCACTTTTTAAAGAAAGAAAAAAATAGATGACATTTACCATTGTCCATTGAGGGAGTAATTGGGCATCTTGCATTGAGGACTAAAGCTTGGCTCAAACTCAGGTTGGCCCATTAAGCCCAAAATGTAGACAAATCCTAAAAGATGGGAGACTTCTTGCCTGAATTCCAAAATGTAACAACTCATCAAAAATTAGAAGTCAAAACCAAGATAATATTATATTAAAGTTTCTGATATCTTAAGGTGATGAATATGACCTTCAATCAAATTCAAATATGCAGATATAGTCATATAGTCATAAATGGTCTGAAAGTATCTATCGTCTATAAATAATAGTTGTCATGACGGTGCATATCGTTTAATTTATACTTATCTCATTATTTTCATATGTATTTAAATTTTCTTTTAGGTGTTTCTATCCATGTACTAGTCACGACGAATCTTCAGAAGGCTTCATATATATAGTCATGGATTGATTTCACAAATAAAAAGAATTAATATCACAATTTTAACCATTTTGACGAGGATTAAAACAAGATTAATTTCACAATGTCAAACATTTTGCTAAGGATTAAAACAAGATTAGCACGTACTTAAGACATGTATGCAGAAGGTGAAGAAGATAACGGTAATTAAGGTCGTATATAAAATTATACTCTTCTTATTGTTTAATGTAACGACTTAATCAGGTCAATTCGAATATTCCATGTATATGATTTTCTTAATGTTGGAAATAGACCAATAACAGCATGGAGGTTTGTTGATGAATAAATTATTTGTATTTTCCCTTGTTTTAGTTTAATCATAAAATAAGTGTCAAAGGCCAATATGCCCTTTAACTTGTGTGAAAGGTCACGTTAGCTCAGGCTTAAATCTTAGCCCATCCCTAATTATTTTAAAAGTTAATTATTCCTACTGAAATCATATAATCCGATATTCCTGGTCATTTGGATCTTTCGTCAAAACATTACGTGTATCCGATCTTAACTAAAATACATTAATTTGTTTGTTTATTCCTCACATGGAATTACTGGCCAGGTTGATCCGATCTTGGAAATGTTTTATGAAATATATCCTTAATAAACAAATCTATCTACTTAATTGGGAGTAAATAACAAACAAAAAAATCTAGTATAATTTTATGCCAATTCTAGTATAAGTTGTTTAACTATCGTACGAATTGAAACAAATTAAACTATAAAGTAAAAATGATGTGAAAATGGTTGATTGAGTAGATATTTATTATATATAAAAAAATATCGTTAAGCTGTCTTTATTTTAGTATCTAGATATCTTGGAGATACAGTATTATTTTTATATTTTTCACTTCAATAATCAAGTTTTAAAAAAGGCCACATGGCACCTAGAGCCACCGGGAAAGGCAAACCTAATGGTAGGACCCGTACGACTGATAAACAATTAATTTAAAGAATCTTTAGATTAATTCAAGAT
This sequence comes from Cardamine occulta, assembly GCA_028015245.1. Lineage (NCBI taxonomy): Eukaryota > Viridiplantae > Streptophyta > Magnoliopsida > Brassicales > Brassicaceae > Cardamine > Cardamine occulta. Next base: position 5,817,660 of record CM051362.1, on the reverse strand, counting down.
TCTGAGAGTCGGGAGATACCGTTCAAATAGGTAAAATATATTAAGTGACCTAACCATATCTATTTTAATGGATAAAAAATATTCTTTAAACCAGAGGCAGAGAATATACTCTACGACAAGGACATTGTAGCTATCGTGCATACATACATATATATTTTTCAGGCAACATGAGAATCAAATTTAAATACTTCAAAACTAATGTTGACGATAATATAAAAATTATAATTATAGCAAGTTATGCTTTTCGGATTCAAGCATATTCGTCCCATGAATGCAACCAATTCAATGACTTCTCTCCCGGGTCTTATTGTAGAGTCAATAAAATTATTTCTCTTATCATGTGGTTGTGTGCATCTTTATATAATATGGTCGACAAAATTTAGTATATAGTATATACTATGAAGAAGGTCCCTTTGACTCTGCCGCCATGTTCATACTAGCTGTATACATACATTATTATACATATGGAATACTCCCTCCGTATTTAAAAATTAATTTTCTAGTTTTATTCTTTTGTTTATCAAAAATTGATTTTCTAAATTTTTTAATTTATTTTTATTAATAAATTATAAACTTCAAAAAATATTAATTAAGAATGTTTGAATTTTTTAACTTTTATTGGATAATATATATGGAAAAGTGTTTAAAGTAAAAAAGTAATGTATTTATTATTATTTTTAATCATGGTGAAAACCTCAAAAAATTATTTTTTCTAATACGGAAGGAGTATATATATATATATACATGAAATTACGGACTAATTTTAGTTTTCTAGATCATCTATTATTAGTGAATTAGTGAATTCAGTTGTCTGTTATAAACATATATATTATTCAATGTATTGAATATTGGTATATACTCCCTCTATTTCACTTTATTTGTTGTTTTAAGATTTTTCACATTATTTAAGAAAATAATAAAATTTTCTATTTTATTCCTCGTTAATACACCAAACAATTTTTATCATTGATTATTACATTAAATACTAAGGGTAAAAATATAAATTTTTATCAAAAAACTATATTAAAAATCTAAAACAACAGTTATTTTGTAAAAAAAAAAATTATAAATCTACAAATAAACTCAAACAGAAGGAGTATCCTTGACTAAAATATATATTATTAAACAAAAAATTAACTTGAGTAAAATGTTCGGAGCAAAACTCTATACACTCTTTTATCACGATATCAAATTCTAACAAGGAGAAAACAAAACAAAAATAACAGTATAAAATTAATCAAAACATCAGAGTCTAGAGATCGATCGTAAAAATTAAATTAAATTTTTCTTCACGTAATGATTACGGGTAGAAGAAGACATCGCCGGCGAGCTACACCGAACAACCACCTCTCCACTATGACTTCCAGATCTTTCTTCCACAACAATCGACGGTCTAAAATTGGAATGGCTCGGCCACTGTGGAGGTGGCGGTGCGGCCATGGCTCCATAAACCCCGAGGGTCGTGGTAGTGCTTGTGGTGGCTCCTCCGGTGGTCTTGCCCGTAGAGTATTCAGATTGTGGGACCCATAAACCACCGACGACTACGAAATGTTGCGTTTGAGAGTTTCCTCCGTTGTTAGGGACTGTTTGGTTTGGCCTTCTTGAATGCAGTCTATATTTCTATTATCATATATCGATCCCAGAGAAAATAAACAAAACAAATTAACAACATTTTTCCATAGAATCGATTTGATTATTTTTAATTAAAGCAAACAAAACATATCTATTTGACTATTTAGCATAATTTGACTTAGGAAAACTTAAAAGTTTGAAAGAAACAAATAAATAAAATTCAAATTCAAAAACGTGTTAGACTACAAATGCTAGTTTCGATTAATCACGAAGAAAACAAAAAGGGAAACAAAGTATAACTGCGATTATTGCAAAAAAATAACAAATATTTCCCTAAATTTATATATCAATTAATACAGAAATAAAAAAAGCTGCATGTGTTAAATTTACCTGTAAATGGCTTTTAACTTCATCATTAGTTAATCCTTCAACCTTCATTAACTCTCTAATTTGCTTTGGCGTAGCTACTGCTAAATCAATTCAAAAAAAATCAATATACTAACTAAGAGTCTCATATATAAACCCTAAATAACAACAAATTAATTTAAATCGTTAGAAAATAATATTAACCAAAACGCACCATGAGGTCCACCTAAGTGTTTAAGAGCATTCAAGAAGCGTCTATGCAACTGCGACGACCAACACCTTCTTTGCTTTCTCCCTCCTCCTCCTCTGTCTTTCTCCGCCTCTTTCTTCCTTCCTTCGCCGCCGTTTATCATCGGATCTGTCTTCATACTCTCATCTCTTTTCACCTCCTGATGTAACTGTCCCTGAAATGCAAACCGCAAATATTAATAGAGCGTTTTTCTCTTTTCCTTGTTAATCTTGGAAAATATGTTAACTTAGTCACGATAGAAGATTAGTTTGAGTTTTGATCAGGATTAATCTCGAGTATATATTACCTCTTTTGGAAGAAGAGTGTCGGGTTGGTTCCAGAGTTGAACATACTTAAGCCAATCAGATTTCATGTTCTTGTCTTCGGATTCTTTGTCGGGATCGTGATTTCCGTGTTCATCGTCGAATTCTACATCTTCTTCTTCTTCGTTGGAGTTCGATGAGTCTTTAATGGTTAGAAATTGCTCCAAGACGGGCTTACATTCTCCGGTCGTCTGCTCCGAGCATTCCGATTGTCCGTACACATTCTCCGTCGTTGTCTCCGGTATTTCTCTCTTACATGCCTCGATCGCTTAATCAAGAAATAATAACAAAATATTTAAAAAGTTAATTATTTCATAGATGCTAGACGTATATTGTATTTTTCATTATTTATAGATCACAAATCTTGCATTTCATGTAGTTATATATATGTATAATATAGCTAAATACATTTCAATGTATATGTATACGTTTGTACGTACCTTGAGTTACAAGGTCTAAGCAAAGAGGAAGTTCACGTTGGAAGACATGAATCTTGCGACGTTCTTCTTCGAGGGCTTCGATATATTGCCCACATCTCTCCCTTTTCTTGTGGTAATCCATATTGCTTAAGTTCTTAATCATGCTTAATTTCTTTAGCGACTATTAATTAATAATTCACCTTTTTAACTGAGATTTTGGTTTTATTAGAGAGAGGGGATGAATACTTATATATATGGCTCTATAAAGCCTCTCAAGGATCACTGTTTGAGAGATTAAAAAAAACATAAGTCAGCCCGTCGCGTTACAAGACGAATCTTGCGTTTCATTTTTTTTTAATATTTTGTACACCTTGATTTGTGTTTATATATGTATATGTTAATAAAGAAACGTAACCAACTTGATTTATTTGTCTTGTTGTAGCTAGTAGTAGATAAGGAGTGGTGAATATTCGCCAATGTGATTCCAAGTTTTTGGTTAGGTAATTTAATAATCATGCAAAAATGAATTCACAACAAGAGCTGGATACTTATTAATTTTATGCAGTCAATAGATTTCAATACAAAAATGATTTCATAGTGTTACAAAATTGGCGGATTAATTCAAGGGGTAATTATCCATCGCAGAGAATAAAACTAAAATCAAGCTACCATGTTATAGTGAATCTTTCGTAAATAATCACATAACAACATATATAATTCATCACAAATAATCTGCTATTAGTAATCTTGAAACAAAAAATTTCGTTTGTCGTAAATTCCTAGTTAAAGGATCTCGAGAAGAAAAGTAATATTCGGTTACACTGTGTGTGTTTTTTTAATTAAAAGACTATGTGTGTTTTATAATTGAAAGACTATGTGTGTTTACCCTTATTACAATATTAGCGTATAAAAATATGATGAGATCTAAATTTTGTTAAAGGAAAGAAAAGTAATCAATAACAAACAAAATGACGTTAAACTCAAAAAGCCATATGTCTCTTAGTGAAGAAGCCAAAACAAGGGAGAAGAAAAAGACAGTACAATAAAGACTCACTTTCAGTTTCTTTTTTTCTTTTTTTTTAATACGCTCACATTTGTAGCCATTCATCCATTAGTATTCACATTTTATAGGAAAATTTGAAATGTCACAGAATCTTGACTTTGTTGATTCGTTATATATAATTATCCGTATGGGTTAATATTTAATTAGTGTGTATAATTGTAATATATCTGATATATCAATATCTTTGAGTTTTGACTGCTAATATAATTTGAATTCTTATCTTATTATTGCCAAGTAAAAACATGGAAAACGAAACGTGTTGGACTGTATTATCAAAGATCCTCATGCTTATTCCAATTTTCCAAGATAATGGTGTGCCAATGCCTTTCACAATCAATAAATACTTAAAAAATATTTTTTAAAATTGATGTACTCCCTCTATTTCAGTTTATTTATAGTTTTAGAGTTTTGCATACTATTTAAGAAAACATTGAAAATTTCTTTTTTACCCTTCATTAATACATTAAACAAAAAATTTCATTGGTTATCACATTAAAATAATAGAGGCGAAAAAATAAATTTTATCAAAAAATCACATTGGAAATCCAAAACAACACTTATAGTGAAACAAAATTTAAAACTTAAAACAACAATTAAAATGAAATAGAAGGAGTACTATATATACTACTTCCGCCGGTACTATTCAAATAGTTCGATCATATAACGCTATGACTTTGTGCTATATAACAAAGGTTTCTTCTCGAACAAAAAAAAAATCGATACTAATTTGTATGCATGTTCTGGTAAATATTTAAAGTAGTCCAAGTTATATCTGACAGTATTTGATAAAGCAAATGTTTGTAAGAAGTTGATTTATCATCAACAATACTCTTCAATTGTACTTATCTAATACCTACGAATTTATAATTTAAAAGTACATTTATCTGTGAATAGTATGTCAAAAGTTTTGTGTAACATTATTACATTTCGAAACGCGATTCCCTTTGGTTCAAACATAGTTTAAATTTTCACCGTAGCTGTTTATAAGAACAAAAAAACAAATCATGAAAAATGAGAGTGATCTAGCTGTGAACCTTAATTAATGATATAATTCGGTGATTATTGAGTCAATATGTCTTTGGTTAGATTGGAAATTATGAAATTAGTTGGTACATCAGATATGTATCTATCACTTATTGGCTTTTAATTGACCTTTTGGAGATTCAAGAGGTCATTTCATATTCACAGATCAAAAGGCTCGCATCAAACCAAATGCGACCATAACGATTAAACGACACCGTCTTTACACCATTGTTCGCTTTCTTATTATTTCCGCGCCCAATGTGTCCATAAGCTTTTTCTTGTTAACTAAAGACCCATCAGTTTATTTTCGGCCTTTTTCACAATATTTAGACTAGTGTGTGTGTGACAAACAAAATCAAATAAATTGGCGGAATATCTCCAGAAACGTCACCAAATTTACATTTTATTTTCTCAAGAATGTCAAATCAAACTATTCTACTATTATTATATAATCATTTTTTATGAAACGTGAAGTTGATTTTTAGACCCAAGAAAATTGAAAAGAGTAAGAAAATGTTGGGTTAGGGAAATTAAGATGAGTTGTGAGTTAACTTACAAGAGGAAGGAAAAGGAAAGATTGATAAATAACTTTCATGTGTTCAATTCCACAAATTCACGTTTACATAAAAACATAAATATATATACTAAAAATATATAATATATAATTAATAATTACTATAATGTGACAGAGCAGAGAGACATAGGAGATGAGGGAGCTACAGTTTTGTTTCAGTCGTACTATTTTGTGCTCTTCTTCTTCGGACCCTTTAAAGCTTCGGAATCTAACTGCTTCAATCAACCAAAACTATGAAAAACTTTGATCGGACCAAGATTTCATGTAATATATGTTTGTGTGATTCTTTGCTAACTTATTTTCTCTCTCCACGACATTGTTTTAAGGTTTTTTCGATATGTCTAATCAAAATAAAAAGTACCTCGGTTAAAAGCCTTGTGAACTATTTATAAAGCAATACTCGAGGATCGAAGATTCTGTTTGAACAGTCACCAACAGTTAACAATCAGATTCATCTAATCATAACGAGCAAACAAACGCTTTGCTTTATAAATGGCTACAATTAATCCAATAATTTAGCTCTATATATATTAGTCAAAAACCAAAATAATTTTTAAAAATTTAGGAAGGTTTTTCCAATGTTATATAATTTATTTTAATAAGTTTGATATGGAAATACGTATATATTAAAAACCGGAAACCTCTTTCAAAGAGAAAAACCTAATACCACAGCCCTTTAGCATTAATTGTAGCATTGAAGCAAAGTAAAATGTACACTTTTCATCCAACTTTACAATCCTATTCCATTAAGAAGCAAAATAAGCAATTTCCCCCACTTTCGTTAGATTTTAAACTAAAGTGAAAAGTCTGAGAATAGATTAGGGTAACTTTTGGCAGCAAAGACTCATTGAAAAAAAAAATGGGCAACTTTAATAATATGCATCATCACTGAGAGAGACTATCACTATCTCAGTCACAGCCGGTCCTGAGTTTTATAGGGCCGCAAACTAAAAAAAAAAAAGGCTGCTGTAGTGATCAATTTAAACTTAGTCACAAACTCACAAACTGAATAAACGAATAAACAAACAAACTTATTATGCTTTTGGGATTTCAACGTAGATAACAATAAGTCAATAAGTTTTCTTTATTCTAATCTAACCTAATAAGATAAAAGTCAAGAATCAATACAATAAAATAATTGTATGAACCCAGAATTTCAACTTAATAATCAAGAGAAAAAAACCAACAAACCCAATCAAAGATAACTACTGAAGTTAGGTTAAAAAAAATTGAAAATCATACCAAGAGAAAGAATAAAAAGCAAGGCCAGTGTTATTATGACTGCAACTCTGCAGTACAAAAGCAAATTGGAGAAGAAGAGATCGATTGTATTGGTAGGGTTTTTTGTTTTGTTTTGTTCTACGACTTATTAGGTTTAAATTAAGATAACTTTATTATTTTTATTTCATTCATTATATTGATAAATTTGCTATTAATTGAGTTATTTTAAAAAAGTAAGAAACGAAAAAAAAAAGTAAGAAACGAAAAAAAAAATTAAACCTTTTGTTGTAAGTTTTCCAAAAATTACCACTAGACTATAAAGGACAATTTGCAAACTTAAGGACCAAAATTTTTTTTATTAAAAAAGAGGGCCGCAAACCCATGCTTATTCTGTTTGGACTCAGGGCCGGGCCTGATCTCAGTAAGTTGTTCAGAAATAAAGTGGGGAGAGAGAGAAGCTTTCGCATCTACAGTTAACGCCACGTTTCTCCATGTCTATTGCTTTTCTTTTGTATCAGAGTGTACTCTCACCTTTTCTTTTGGTTTGTGAGGGGAGTAAATGATCACTCAGATTATACATATTTATATTGTATATAATTTATTACAACAAGTTGAAAAAAAGAGAAATCGTGAAACGAAGAATGGTTTTGAGATCCTAGAAAGGAGACCGAGTTCCAAGTTAATAGTACATTCTTTGCTAATAATGACAGATGCCCACATCAACCTTTTAATATATATATAGATACTATATATTATTTTTAATAAGTTCAATATGTAGCCATATTATTCCATTTATTATTATTATTTTGATAAAATGTCCCTTTTATTTCAAGTTTTTATATATACATGATGATGATGATGATGTTAAAATTTTTAGACTAATTTCACTATTCTTTATCGTATTCCTTTCATTTCACAATGGTGATTTTTTTCTTCTGAATTTTGTGTGCTTCCCAAAAATATATTATTTACTATTTTGAGTGAATTTTTAAAATAAAATAAAATAAATTTAAGATTATCCTCAAATACAGTGTATTGACTAAAGAGAAAATATTTTAATAATTTCTAAAACTATACTGTCGTAATAAAAGTGTATTATATATACATTGTAATATTTCTTAGTATGATAACAATTTAAACATTAATGTAACCTTCAGAATAATATTAGGTACATATTCAATATCCTTTTTTAAAAAACAAGATGTAGAAGTTAAAGTAGCATCCAAAACATTGCAATTAAATAACGTTTAAAATAAATTGATTTTGAATATATAGATATATGGAGCCAGACATGGGTTTGTAAGTCGTAACACGTAAATTTACGAGGAGGAAAAAAAAAACTAAAGCAAGTACAAAATATAATAATCATTTATTAGTTACCAATTCGTCCAGCCTCCATTGTGTTTCTCCACCATTTCCTCAAAACCCCATCTTTCTCTCCCTCTTTCATCTCTTATCTCTCTTTCTCTATCTTCATTATGTATAAAAATGACCAATATTGCATCTCCGGCGACGAAGACTCTGTCGTCCTCCGCCTTGGACCTCCTGGCCAACAATACCCTAGCCATCACAAACCTGCCAACACTAAACCAGCTTCTTCATATCATGAAATAATCGATCATGATCAGTTTAATCTTCCATCAACAAACCCTAATGGCGTCACCGTTGCTCTTCATATTGGCCCTCCGGTTTCCGACAAAGAGACTAGTACCGGTGGGAACAACCAAGAGGGTTTAACGGCGAGGCGAGGACAGTATTGGATCCCTTCACTTTCTCAGATCCTTGTCGGTCCCACTCAGTTCTCTTGTTCTGTTTGTAACAAAACTTTCAACCGCTTCAATAACATGCAGGTTTTAGCTGATTTACTTATAATTTACATTAAGTTTTCTTTATTTAACTTTTAATTTCCCTTTACTACCACGATAAATACTATGGTATATGTTGCAGGCTGATTTAGTGTATATCGTTATTGATAAAAGTATGTTTGAATGATTTTTTTCTTAAAAAAAACTTGCATCGATCGAAAAAACTCTCATATTATATCTGTAATTAATTCTGTATAATTAATACTATGATAATCATGTATATGTAGTTTTCATGTTATCAAAAATATTTATATAATCTCTGCGTACTTACCTTTAAAACTATGTGAATGTTCATCATATATTCATATATGTAAATTTAACGTGGAAAATGAGATAACCAGTTTTTTTCACTTAAATTACATCTTTCGTCGTATATTGTTTTTTTTGTTTGTAGATGCATATGTGGGGCCATGGTTCGCAATACCGAAAGGGTCCAGAGTCGCTGCGAGGGACGAAATCATCATCTTCGATACTGAGGCTGTCATGTTACTGTTGTGCAGAAGGTTGTAAGAACAACATAGACCATCCAAGATCAAAGCCACTCAAAGACTTTAGAACGCTTCAAACGCATTACAAGCGGAAGCACGGAGCCAAACCTTTCCGTTGCCGCAAGAAGTGCGAGAAAACGTTTGCTGTGAGAGGCGATTGGAGAACACACGAGAAGAATTGTGGGAAGTTGTGGTTTTGCGTTTGTGGATCGGATTTTAAGCATAAGAGGTCTCTTAAGGATCACGTTAGGGCTTTTGGTGATGGTCATGCGGCTCACACTGTGGGTGATCGTGTTGTAGTAATTGTAGACGCAGAGGAAGATGATGATGAGGAAGAAGAGGAAGAAGATGATGATGAAGAAGAAGAAGATGATAATGATGAAAATGTTTGTGGCGAGAAGAACTATGGGATTAGATATGATCACTTTCGTCGTTATGGTCAGATTTCTGATGACAATTACTAAATAAATGTGCTATTTTTATATCGATGGGTGTTAATTAGGGTTTATTTATGTGAGGTGTGTTTGATAGGTATTTACCTTTTCCTCACGTTAGCTAGTGAATTTTAAAGAACCCTTCTGATTATGAGTTCCAGAAATCTATGTAGTGGTGGCTTTGGATTATATATATAAGTGCTTCTAACCTTGTCTCCATCAAACAATTTCTAGATTTTTGGTAAATTTTCTTACCCAAAACGAGAAGAAGTAATTGGTTATATAATTTTATGGATTTCTAACCAAGAGATCTTAGATCAAGGTCCGGCTTAATAATACAACCGCCATGTAAACTTTGCAAAGGCTAGTAACAATATGCTTTTAGTGAACGGAAGATCAAGTATCTTGCCTTGACCAACAAAATAATAACACTTAGTTACCATAATTGATGGAGAGAACAAAGATCATGATCATTAACAATATATACTGACACACACACGTTTAAGGCTTAGGCATGGTGAAACACTGATACTTACACAAGGACAAATAATCGTCTTACTAGAAGTCGATTTTTTGTTAAATGAGAAGTAAAATTTTAATACAAGGAAAAGAAAATGATGTAGCTAAGAGCGCATCTCTGGTGATAAATAATGGAGGTAAAATATAATGGTAATTAAATTGTAGAAAGTGGCAGTTCGATTTATCCAAAGACAGAAACTGTCTGTTGTCACTTTATCTAGTGATGTCTAACGTTACACACATTTGTCTATGTTACACTTGGAGAGAGAAATTTCACGACTCTTAGGTTACTTCGGTTTCTCTGTCACTCTCTATCTCTCTTCTCTTTACTTTTTTTTTAGTATTACATGAATCTATAGTTTAAAATGCAAGAAAATATATTCAAGTAGCATTCAGTAAAATATTTTTCCTAAATACCACCCCAAATTTATATCCAGAAAAAATGTTGAAATTTTATATACAAAATAACATGTATATGAAAAAAAAACAAAATCTTATATAACAGCATTTATTATAAAATCTAGAAAGTAAAACCTTTGAATCTCTATAACCAACAAATTCTACGTGAGCTAAGATAGATAAATATAGTTAAATTGTCAGACTACTTGTCATATTTCATATACCTAGATTCGAAAATAAAATAAAATTCCAAGTAAAAGTTTTCGTTTGAAACTTTGAATAATTTGGTCGTAGAAGGTACGGAGCATTAAATGTCGTTTTGGAAATTGCAAATTCATACATATTGAAGGAGTGTTGGACTGATAGTACTCCCATTCAATATAACTTCACAATACTGCAAATTAAAGTTCATGACTAAAGTATATGAATACTACAATACAAGTACATCAAATATATTTACTATCAAATTATTTTCTTCTGTAACCTCAAAACTGACTTTTACTGAAATAATATATTCTGTCACAACGTTTCTATGTTAATTATCAAGAAAAAAAATGTTACTACGTTAATAAGTTATAACCAATTCAGATCGTGAAATAAAATAAAAAATAAAGCATTCGGTGAAAAAAGCAGAAAAAGATTCGATTATCAGTTAGAGCTAGAAAATGGCCACGCGCCTAGTAAGCCAAACTATCCAAATATAGAAAGTTTCTATTCAATATAAATATAGCTTAGAAAAATCTCAGGCGGTGGAGCTCACGCGCTTATATCCACCTGATGGACTCCATTATTAAGTTTACGAGTAGCGCGGCTCTATAATAATAAATAAAAAGCCTAATATGAAGGCCCATTATTAAAACGTATCACACAACGAAACAGCCCATCAAGAGATCCAATAGAAAGACGCACACAAATGTGATTTTCAATTAGTAAAGTTAGAGATTGTGGCGCCAGGCTGAGCCGCCTGAGCTTCAGCCGCCGGCTTCACATCCTTCGACGGCTCAACATGTTTTCCGGTAAGCTCCACCGGCAAATCAGCAACAACACCTTTCAAGTAAAAAGTGTAAAACAGTTTCGTCGGATACACAAGCTGACGAAGCTTGACTTGTCCATAAGCTCCTTCAAAGACGCCGGAGCCGCCGGTGATGGCGAGAAACGTGTCTTCGTAAGTGAGATAAGGTCCTTGTACTGATATGTGACCGTAATCTCCGAAGTAGAAACTGTAAGAAGCTTCAAAGCGATCACCTTTCTTCTCAGGAACGTGTTGGATCAAAACGCAGAGACCTGCGGTGATTCCGATGCGTTTTGTGAGATCTCCGGTGTAGAGTTTGTTTGTGAAGGGAACAAGATCGCCGAGACAAAGCTGATCTGGTTTTTTTCCGAGTTTTAGAACCGCAGGGCTGTTTCTATCACCTTCGTTGAACTCATACACGTTCAGTTCTTGAATTTTAGCTGAATTTTTCAGTAAATAAAGTTAAATCAGTAATTAATTTTACGCATAAAGGTTAAAAAAATTCCCAACTAAATTGATCATAATTTCTTAATATTACATTAAATGTGAGGAAAAGATCAAAGTTTTCCACTAAATTTTGATACCAATAAAATATTTATGAACATCAAAGGTCAAGTTTTGTCTCCACTATTTTTTCTTCTCAAGTTTATTGATTGGATCATAATCTGTAGTTTGATACTTACTTGGTCTGGAGTTGTCAGTGCTGCTGCTACAAATGGTTCTGAAGAAACCTCTAGTCGAGGAGGAAGTGGTGGATCTTGATGGTAGGGAGAAATCTGGACCGTTAGATGAGGAGTTCCTTAGGCTATTGAAGGATCTAGAGAAACTCAGAAGAGAACTTTGATGAGAATGATGATTGCGAGAGAGATTCCTTAGAGTTATCATAGAGATGGATGCAGCAGCAGAGGAAGCCATGATTGTAGACTTGCCTGTGTTGGTTAATTTGTATAATAATAAGTAGTTTATACAAAGAGAAACTGATTAATTGAACTATTGAAGTGTTTATGAAGAGACTAGAGTGTTTTTTTTTTTTTAATGGATTCTTGATGTACGAGTAAGCATTTGCGATCGTGATAATGAATGATGATGAAGAGGCATGTGCGTAAAAATGGGATGTGGGGTCTCAGCATCTTCAACTCTCAAGAAGAAATAATATAAAGTAACTACAAAAAGACACAAAGGAAAAAAGTCGTTTAGTATTGTTGTGAAATGGAATATATAGGTCACTTAGCCTTCTTCTTGGAGACTTTAGTGTGTTCTAACAGAAAAGAAGACTGCAAATTCCTCTCCTGATCCTGATTCATATTCTCTACACAAAAGTTATATGGTACGATCGGCGTTGACTACTTTTTATCCAAATAGTTTCCATCAGAATGAATGAATACTCATTCCCTTTTTATATGGCTCGAGATATAATAATTTTGCTCTCTTACAGATCATTAAATGATGCTTTTAACTATGGAAATGAAAATGTAAATGATGAATGTGAATAGTTTCAACATTTGGTAAGAATCTCTGAACCAGTTCTAGTAATCAGAATGGTATGCTCAAACTGTGCAGCTACTCCACCATCTGCTGTCACAGTAGTCCAATTGTCTGGCCATGTTACACATTCCGTGGTTCCAATCGTCAGAATCGGTTCTGCAACAGAACACATCCATTGGTTTTTTATTACATGGTAAACATAAGCAAATGAAAAGTCATGACAAACATAATTTAGAAAAGATGGCTAACCAATTGTGAAAGTTTGTCCTTCAACCATAAGTCCAGGCTCATCATTTCCTGCAGATTGGATACAAAATGAGCCACCAAAGACGAATACAATCATGATGAAATCACAGTTGTTCATATGCATTTCAGTACTGTTTTTGATTGATGCTTCCAGGTTACACTACCGAGAGAAAAAATAAAAGCTGAAAGCATAAGAGCGGTTTTGGAATGAAAGAGAGATTACTTACGGTAATGATATATTAGAGGTTCGGAGTGGAATATTGGTCCAACACCGTGTCCAACAAAGCGCTCCACTACATTGTAGCCGTACTTTTCGGCATGCTCACTGTTGGAAATTGAAACCATTGAGATTGTTTTGGTCTACCAGGATTGTCTAATGTCCTCAAATAATGCATTTCTGCACGGTTTTATTGATACAAGAATGGTTTTGGTTGCTACCTGATTCTCTTCCCGATTTTCTTGAAGCTTGCTCCATCTTTACAAACAGCAATACCTTTCTCCAAGCATTCTTCCGTAACCTTACAGAACAATAAACCAACCACCAAATATCTGTTATTTAAACTTGCAGAGACAACACAATGAAGAAGATGAATACCTTCACAAGTCTTTTAAAACCTTCGTCGACATCTCCACAGAAGAAAGTTTTCGAAGTATCTCCATGGTAACCCTGTTAAAGGTTCAAACCCCCCAAAAATGTTATATAATTCAATACATACAAGATATTTCAAAAGAAGCCTAAATGACTTACATCCAAGTAAACTGTGACATCGATGTTTATTATATCCCCACTCTGCATTAAGAGGTAAATAGTTAGTGCTAAACATATGAATTCCTTCAAAAGCTACTGGGCTAAAAGCTGTAAAAAGCACACTTCAAGACCTGTAGCTGACGAGAATCCGGTATTCCATGACACATACACTCGTTAACCGATGTACACACACTCTTAGGAAATCCACCATATCCAAGAGGTGAAGGATAAGCACCAGCTTCAATAATCATATCATGCACAGCTTTGTCGATTTCATTAGTCGTAACAGATGGCTGCAGAACCATATAAAAAAAACAACTCAAGCCATATATACATAACATAGAAACAAAAGATCCACAAGAACACATGAAAATCTTACTTTAACCAAAGTTCCTGCAAAGTTCAAAACCCGAGCAGCGAGCTCGCAAGCAGCTTTCATTTTCACAATGCCTTGAGGTCCAGGAATCTGGAATTCGCTCGATATATCTGGTAATACACCAGACTCAACATATGGAGGCCTTGGAATGTTATCAGGTACAAGAAGACGAGGCGATACTCTTCCACGTCTTAGTGGTGGATTTCTCTTAACTTTTGATTTAGTTTCAAGTTCTCTCATTCTAAAGAATGTAAATCAAACTAATGTATCAATATCTTGAAATTCACATAAATATTAGCAATGAGTCAAGATTACATTTTTTCTTGATATAAAACAGTTGAACAAACGTAATTACCTTCTGATTCTAATAGCTTCTTCCAAACCAGAAACTTTCTTGGCAGAAACATAGAATTTTCTCGGAGAATATGAGTTCTTATTACCTGTAGATGAATGAGAAGACAAATTTCTTCAATTACCAAATTGGAACAACGGAGATACCTAAAAAATTTCAATCAAATAACCAATAATTTCTTCATCCTCCAATTTTATATGAAATTAACAAGAAGCTATAAGCTCCAGAGAGTTTTGAATAAAAAAAAAAAAACATAACGAAACGAGCAGAGCAAACAAAGACTGTGACAAGTAAATGACGAACCGGAGAATGATAAAGAAGAGGAAGTGACCGGAGCTCCTATAAAGCACTTCGATGATGCTAAGTAGTCGCCGTTAAAGGTGGAAGAGAGTTGCAGAGACGACGATGACGAGAAACTGGATAGAAAAACTGAAGACGCCATTTTGCACTGCTAAACCCAAAATATTATTAAAAAAATTGCAGCAATGTTTCTTTGATATTAGGAAGAAAAATAAAAAGGTTTTGGATATTTAATCGACACAATTTACTATTGGACTAAGCCCATTTGGCTTACGCTCGTTCAAACATGGGCTACTTTAGGCCATAAGAGATTTATGAAAATACTATTTTCTTGAAGTTTTAATTATTACAAGATATTAGAAAATCAAATATCTAACTATTTTAATGAAATATTTGTAATTTTCATTTAAAGGTTACTTATTAGTATCTATTTTCATCTATTTGATCAGAATTATGGTTTTCATAATTTAAAAATATAGAGATAAAACTATTAATTTAGTAATTTTAGATTAAATCTGTGTTTTAACAAAAAAAAATGTATTGGTTTAAGTTTTCTCGTATTGTTGCTTTTTATTTTAGATTTAGTACTAGTCGCTGATAATATACCTAATTGGATCCACAAAACATAATAAATCAGTCATTCTCAAACTTGATCCGATGAAATTGAAACAGAGACAAATTTTATAATCTAGTAACTAATATTATATAGTTCATGAATATAATATATACATTTTTTGAATATAATATTTATGCATGTATCATATTTGTTATAGAACTGACATTTATCAGTCTTTTATCTATTGAAGGATTTGATTAAAGCTAATGGCGAACATATTCTATCATATCATAACGGCGATTCATATTAACAAAAATAAGCAATATATGTGCGTGTGAAATCAAATTATAAGCTGATTGGGTTTATAATAAGAACAAAATTCGGACGACAAAAACAAAAAAAAACAAAAACAAAAACAAAAACAAAAATTCAATAATGCTACTGATGTATATATTATTATTCGAATTCAACTTGATAAGTGTATGTGTCTTAGACAAAGCTATTTGTAGAATTGCATGGGTGTTAATTAGTTGTTTGATACGATAAATGCTATATATATTGGAATAATTTTATAGTCCACCGAATTGTACTAAGAAAAAGCACATATGAACGGAACATTCATAAGATCAGTGGTCAATATATTCCTCTACGTACGTACACGGTACATCCTATAGCTAATGTATACAACAGGAGT
>CM051362.1:5776296-5801296 GCA_028015245.1 Cardamine occulta | reverse complement strand
AATGTCCCGAGTGTTTTTTCTTCCAAAGAGATAATGTCAACAAAGAAAAAGTCACATAAACGTTGCGAAGAGTCTAATAAATCAAATAATTGATCCGTTGTTTTAGACAAATCGTAGGCCATCTCTTGTTCATTTTTTGGTACATTGAATTTGTTTAAACCCAACTGTTTGGATCAGGCTGGTAATAGTCTTAGCAAATCCAAACTGGAAAATAAAACTATGAATCACTCCATTTTAATACCAAGTGGATATCAAACGTTTTTTTTTTTTTTTATCTGTTTTATCCTATCTCATTTCCATCACAAATTTAAGTAAGGAAGAAATTAAATGAAACAATTTGTGTGTGTGTGTTAAGAACCCTAAACCAATTCAGAACGACTTAAAACAATTAGGATTTAATTAAGAAGGAATGCTAGGCAAAGTATTAAAAAACAAACGTTGAACGAGAAATACAAAAGGTAATTAGTTCCAGAAAATAAAGAAGTACACAAGGAAACCATAAGGATGAAAGTTGAGTGGCTCAATTATTACAAGCTTACAACTTTATTTATTAGGGCATAGCACAAAATTCGTAGCCCGAGAAGAAGTGAAAGAGACAAGAGAGAAGAGACCGGTGGTGATGGTCACGACGGCGACGATGGTAGGACCGCCGCACGTGGCCTGCCTAACCCATGTCTTCATTTGACCAGTCAACGTACTTCTTCTTGAAAGAAATGTTATTACAGAGTACTTGTGCCCAGCCCTATTTGTGGCCCATTTGCTGTTTCTCCTTAGGCTTGGATATGTTGTTATGAGGAAACTCTTTCTGTGGCAGAGTCTTTGGCTTAATACTTCTTTAATTATTGTGATCCTTTAGTACATTTGTATAAGGACTAATGGTTTATGAAGTTTAATAAAAATTTCGAATACTAAATACATATATGCTTAGTGATTAAACATGAGCTAATTCATTTGTGATGACTTACGAAGTTTCGTTAGTTGTTATAAATTATTAGCTTAGAAAAACATAGCAGAATTGTAAGATTTAATCCGATCTTGATTTTGAATTTTGACAGTGTTGCTCTTATATAGTCCGGTTCTAATTGTAATATTTGTTCTAATAATGAACCTTAAACAAATTCGGAGAGTGGCTCAACTGTGATGGTGTTAACCGTAACCGGATTAGTATGCGGGTTTCGCAACCGTAGATAAATGTTATTAGTTTACTAAATTATTCTGTCCTTCAGAATTCGTGAATCATCCGGATGATTACATAATACATCGAACTTTGTTTTCCTAATAGAATACTAGACGTGACAGGGACTTCCATCGTAATTATTTTAGCACCTAATGATAACGTCAGATAGATTAAAAGGCACCAAACAAATTAAACTAATGATATTCTGTTTATACTGTGTCCCTTCGTTATATATATAGTCGCCCGCAAATTAGATATATCATATAACGCCATCACTCTCATTCCAAGTAATCATCTATTTAATTTTAATGATTAAGGAAATCAAAATCTGGATTAAAAAAAACTATACCTTCTAAATGATTATTAAGAATCATGACTTTAGAATGTATCTTAGAGTTAGAAGTACTATTTAACTTACTATGTATATCATTACAAATCACAAAAGTTTGAGCCAACCCGTATAACATGTTGAAAAGTGATAGTTCCCCAATAACTAAATTAAAAGTAAAGATTTTATTGTGTCGGAATGAAAATAGTTTTTGTTAACCCATCCCCATGCGTGGGGCAGCAATATTTAAATCAACAACTAACTAAAGAAAAATCAATTGTAATTATAAGTTTCAAACCAAACAAAAAAAAGCAAACTATAATTCTATTTTTGCCGCCATTGAATGATATATTACATCAAGAGAGAGGTGTTGGTTTGACTAATCAGGGAAAGCTATTAGTCATTAGTTGTCATAATTCACCCGGAAAGCTATGATTAAAACTGCATGATATATTTATAAAAATAAACAAAATTGTGGGATTTCAAAATTATGAGTATTGAAAATTGAGATTCCAATCTCCAAAACCTTAACTAGCCCAAAATAAGGGAACGACGGTTGTTAGATAACTGTGAATAATTCATATATTGCGAAGTCATAGAACAAAGCCAGAAGCTATTACAAAATTTTGTCAACTCTCCTATCATACCGTCAATATTTACAATATTGCCCTCCCCTCCACTAAATAATTAAAATTTTCTGCATTTGCTCCAAAGAGCAAGGCTGAATTTGCTAAACAAAGGCCTAATCAGAACAAAACAGGTTAAACCCTCAACCGA
Source organism: Cardamine occulta (assembly GCA_028015245.1). Taxonomy (NCBI): domain Eukaryota; kingdom Viridiplantae; phylum Streptophyta; class Magnoliopsida; order Brassicales; family Brassicaceae; genus Cardamine; species Cardamine occulta. The sequence continues at coordinate 5,799,014 of CM051362.1, read as the reverse complement.
TTTATCCACAATATGGCATCGAACCGACCCGGTTAAGCTCCAAACATCACGACCCGTCTCTCTCCAACACACAAAAGCCTTTTTTATACATAAAGATTTTGAGGACGATCTGAATTGAGAGAGAGAGATCAATCGTGCCAACAAAGAAGCATGACGACACATCTTCGAATGATGTAAAGCTTAGCTCTTTGTTCTTTAAGAACAGCTCCAAGTCCTTTACTCGATAATCTTCTCTTTGAACCTCCCATGCTTTTACTTGATCCCATCTTCATCTTCGAAATATTAATGATCGACTTTAGCAAAAACCAAAAAAAAAAAAACAAGTGTTCTTTCCTTAGGGTTTGAGATGTGTGTAAGAAGAGAATTAGTAAAATTGAGGATACCAAAGAAGAAAAGAGTCTTTTTTATAGAAGAAGAGAAAGATGGAAAGGTGACCCCACACACTTCTTTTTCACTAACCACCACTTGTGTGTTTTTGCCTTATTGCAATTTATTATCAATTGAATATTGAATGATTTATATGGTCACAATTTCACAAAACCCCCCAAACATATATGCCCTATTTGTCCCCGTTGTTGGTATGTATCATGGCACACAATGCATGCCACGTGATGGATTTTGTTTTTGATAACGATGGAGTATATATATTATTTGCTTAATTACTTTGCCGATTTTTCAACCAGACGGAAATGGTTCGTCTCCTTCTAGATTATTATCATTAATTTATGGGTTAAATATTGCTTCTAGATCTTAGCGGGGTAATTCGCAGATCCAATGATCGTTGAATGCGTTCAAAGGTCTAATTAATTTACAAACTCTCACTGTAAACTAGTGGTTTTATTATTTATACAGAAAATTTTGTCGCTGATCGACTTATTTTTAAAGAGTTACATGTTTTGTCATTTTATACATAATTTTTTTCAGTGACGCCTTTTATTTTCTGTTTTGTCTTTTCCAATATATCAAGCCATTCTTTGCAGATGCAAATGGAGTGGCCAAATAATTATTTATTTTAGTATTATTTTTTTTAATTAATTATCGGTAGAATTAAATGGATTTTTCAGAACCGAAGCTTCTAAAAGGTTAGGATTGTTCAGCGTGGCCGGGAAAAAGATCTCCAAAAAAAGTTTCAAACTCAGATCTTAGACCTGGAAAGATCACTGTATAACTAAATGTTGAGAGGCAAAACCAATATCTCACTTTGAAATATTAGAAAATAATGATCTAATATATAAGTTAAGTTAATCACCAATTAGTATAAAATTTTTTAGCAATAAGTCCAAAAATAAATTTGTGTGGACTTTACTATTTGGACCCAAAATGAATAATATCATACTAATAAAAAATTGATTTAGATTTGCGTAAGCTTAATAATTAGTATTAGAGCCTAGATCAAAAAAAATGTTGGAGTCGATTTATTACATCTCATACATGAGAGTATCCAAAATATCAATTAGGCTGCGGAGTTGTGACCACAGTCAATTTTTGTGGATGATATAAATAGTTAGGTTTATCATGAATTATTTTATTCTATCATGATTTTTATATACGTGTTGGATCCACGTCAGTGTCCCAATCTATTAGACCTTCCATCCTTCCACGCACATTTTCAATTTCTATGGTGTGCTGTGTTGTAACAATATAATTTTTCTTTTGCTTGCTAAATTATAAATTTAAACTAGAATTAGAAAGTTAGTCTAGTTACGTACTTACACATTCAACTATATATTTTTTTTTAATCAACTCAACTATGACGTTCATCTAGATTTGTCTTATTTTCTTTTAATCATGTGCATTAACTGACGTAATAATAGTACGTAACATTTTAATACTCAAACCAAAAAGGTATTTTATTTCTGTACATGGGATTTTCTTTTATCAAAACATTTTTGAGGAGTATTTTTCTGCATATTATTACATAATCGACTATTTTATGGTGTCGAAGTTCTTGAACCACACAGCCAAAGTACAATCAACGGAGTCATAATTTTAGCTTATATATTAATGTCAAGAGAATACTTAAAAAAAAAAAAAAAGGAGGCATGTACTTACGTACTATTTGACAATATTCTCTTTTTATTAGAAACATTAATTTTTTAGGTTTTTTATTTATAAAAAATTGATTTTTTAGATTTTTAAATATATTTTTATTGGTTATTGTTAGTAAATTGCAAATTTCAAAAAATATTAATTGAAAGTATTATAATTGTTTAATTATTATTGGTTAATAAACATCGGAAATTGTGTAAAGAAAAAAATGTATTTATGATTATGTATTGATTGTTTTTTAATATGTGTGAATTAGATAGAAAATCAAATTTTCTAATAGAGAAACTTAGTAGTGGTAGTAGTAGTAGAGTTAAGAACATTAACATTGGAAGATTCTCAGTAATCAAAAATTAAAAATAATTAAAAGTAGAGGAAAGAGGTAAGAATTGATTTTCATTTGAGAATACTTTTAGAAACTTTCTCCACATATCATTATTTTATTGGTTTTAAATTTTTTTTTAAAATTTAAATAAATAATTATTTTATATAAAAATTATTAAAATACTATATTTAAGAGACTAGTTGAGTTTCTCCCCTCTAAAAAATTACTGTTACTTAAAAATATGTGTCTTTTCGTATATTTTGACTCTTATAAATTAAAATATGTGTCTTTTCGTATGGTTTGACTCTTATAAAGTGTCAATGACGTGGCACGCATGTTGATATTCGTTTAGTAATATAATGTGTCATTAATCAAAGAATGTGAACGTAACGATTACTATAATAACTTCTAACTAACTGGTCTTCTGGTGGCGCACGAATTATGATTATACCAAATACATTTTTAAGTTTCTCATGCATTATTAACTAAGTTCATAGATCAAATCAACAGATTATAAATGTTAATAAATAATTAAATATAGATGGATGATACTAGAAAAACTGAAGTAGTATTGGTTCATAATTTTTTTTTCAATAGTGTTGACTTTTGCACACGTACATCTATTAAAAGTATAAAATGAAATGTTAAATGCTTATTAATCAGCATAAAAATCATTAAAATCAGTATTATTGTAACCGAAGGATAGATAAAACAAATACATGTTTTATATTTGAAATACTTTATTCAATCTTAAATATGAATTAGAGTAATTTTTTTTTATCATCTGAAATTTTCATTACCACCAAGGTGAAATACAAACGAGGATTACAGAGATAGTGAAAAAAGAAAAATCACCAAAGGCATAAACCCACAAAAGAGAGCCAACAAGAAGCAAAAAACTACTTAATAAAATTCAACTAAAACAAACCATTGTAAGCCACTTAAGCAAAGCCAAAACCACCAGAGATCGATTCAGGGAGGGGACAACCAATAAAAACTCCATAGCAATGCTCCACCCGGAAGCCTTGCTCGAGACACGGAAAAGAAAGCAAGGAGAAAGTCTAGAAGGAACTCCAACACCAAAGAAGAAGTAAAACGATTGCACAAGCCATCAAAGACTCCACAATCAAAATGACAAACACAAACCTCATTGCAAGATTCAAAGAATAAAGACCAAGAAGAGGAAGAGCAACCTCAGCCGCAAGAGAGGGAGCACCCCACTACCAACCTGTTTCTGCTGTGGTATGTACCTCAGCCCACAACCTTATCTCGAAACTACCGTAGCCCCCAAGGAGAGTGGTGCTGAATAATGGACATCGCGAGCCAAAACTTATTCTGAGAGCAGCAAGGGGGGGGGGGGGGGAACACATAACTCTTGGCCAAGGACGAGAACTCATCCCAACACTCCTAACAGAGAGAGTCGAACAACCAGGTTCTCCTTCTAGACAAATAAACCGTCGGTGAAACACACACTAGAGTTAATCACCAAAACCCACCCTAGACCCAAACCAGAAGTACACATGACAAAACCCAGCAGCTACAACAGAAACTAAGGCGCCAAAACAGAACCCAAAAGAATACATGACCTCAGCTAAGAACAAATAAGCAAGGTAAATAGAGGCCACCTGAGAGAAGCAACATACAAAGCCTGGCAACGCAAATCCGTAAAAACCAAAGAGAAAACAACCAAGGAGCCAAGATCTCCCACTTCCAACACACATCGGAGGGGGTAAACCACGAGCTACCAGCGCTTCTCATCAGTTCCTCACATGCTACGGCCAGACGAATCCGTGAAACACCACCACCTCCATCACCAAAGAACTAGAGACGAAGGTCTCAGCAAGGGACTTTCCAAAGATACAGATCGGAGATCCAAAAATTCTAAGCCAGATTTAAAATCTATTGAGCTTTTGACGCAGCCGGAAGGAAGACAGAACTACAGACAAAGGAAACCGATCCGACGGCGGTGGCGAAGGCACACCTACCGTCGGATCCCATCGGAAAAGCCAAGATCTTTGCTAAGTCGCCTTTTTTTCTCTCTGGCGACTGACCCTTAGAATTTTTTAAATATGAATAGAGTGTATAAAATTCAATCGTTGCTAATTCCACCGGTTAATAAGAATTACGTTTTAGTTATGATGGATTTGTGTTGGGGTACAAAGACCCTGTTTAGAGAAGGCTTACTAGTTACTCTACTTTTGATCATTCGATATAACTATAAGTCCTCAAAGATATGGAACTTTGCTATAATAAAAACTACACACAAATTGTTAAAATTTTAAAAGGTACACAGCTAAATAAAATTTGTGGGCTTTGGGCTTCTAGAAGTTAAAATAGCACTTATAAAGGTTCTTTCATAACCTTAAAAGTTAAAATCGGGACCAATGTTTCAAAAGCATATCATTGGCCCAAATATATTTAGCTTGAAATGTTTTACGGTCCTTTTCATCATGGGTCGATCATATATATATAAATAAATAAATAACTTGCGTTTGATCGGGTCAATCGTAAAATAAATAATTCGAATAGTAAAAACTTCGAATCGACGAGAATTTACATTTAAACAGTATAGTAATCTTCATTTTTCCTTAAATATTGTCAAGTGTCAACACCACTATCAGTTTGAATGTTTTGAACTTTGAATTATAAAACATAAATTAAAATTTTAAGCAAACTGAAGTAAGAGGCACATCTTATTTTAATGACGAGTTTTCATATCATTTGACATTTCAATCGATATGTAACGTAAATTCGAACCATTACCATTACAAATCAACCAGTTGCATAATCTAACACTTTTCGTTGACTTTTCTTCCCTTCGATTCCACTTGGCAGAGACTTTATTACGTGATCATTTAACACCGTCGGATCACAATCCCCACCTGTTCAATCATATGCCACGTGGCTTTATCCACGTATTTTATTACGGCCGGTGAAAAATATGATAGTCAGCAAAACCCCCACACAGCTTTAAAAGTTAAAACCGTTCCGTAAATTTAGCTCTCTCCCTCCCACAGCAAAACGCTGCCGTGTCATCCTCCACCGTCCGATGTTAAAATCAGCTATCAGAGATCAACGGTGAATAACGGAACAGATCATAAGGGGCCCACAACGAATCCAACGGACACGGTCGTCTCGAGTCAAGCCTGAGCCATGGCTTCCCTTTCCCGCTCCAGTGCAACAGACTCACCGGACCTGGATGCAGATTCCGGCAAATTCCCTCGATGTTATCTCCGCCGAGACCATGCTGATTCCACCTGTGCTCCACCGGCTCAACATCTCCGGCGAAAACAAGCAGAAACGGCGGCAAAGATCCAAGCTCATAAATACGGTGTCGTTTTTGGATTCTCATCCATGTCTCAAGCTTCATCGTGAATCTCCCTTCTCTCCATTTTCCGAGATCGATCACCATCACGCCGGTGTTGAAATAACACGCCTTACGTCCCTTCAACGCCGATTTGTAACCTTGACTTGACCAGAATCTCGATGTGAAATAATTCGTGAAATTGGCGTGGCAATACTCCGGAGCTCCGACGACGTGACGACCTAGATCGATTCTCCAGAGCTTTGCCACGTCATCGACGACGACGAGATCGGAATCGAAGTAAATTACACGGCGGACGGTGGTTGGGAGGAGATCGGCGAGGTAGATCCGAGCGTAGTTTAACGGTTGGTCTAAGGCACGGCGGATGGAGGAGGAGATTTTGCTACGGACGAGGTTAGGGTCAAAATGGTAAATTTGGTAAGTGAGGTAAGGAAAAGTCGAGGAGATTATGCGGCGGAGATCGGCGCTTCGACGTTGAGTAGCGATGAAGTGGAAAACTATGTTTTCAGGACAAGAGGCGTGTTGGAGAACGGAGAAAACTCCGGCGACTGAGCCACGGAGGTAAATGGCGTCGAGAGTCATAGCGATGTGGATGATTGATGGGTTGTGTGTGTGATCCGCCGGTGACCATAACGTTTTGAAGCATTCTCGACCGTTTTGAAACGCCGGAGCTTCTCGAAACGCGGGGAGGTCGGTGATTGTGACCGTGACACTGCTAATCGCGATTGGTAATAGTAGAAGCAGACATAAACGCAAACGCAAACGCAGTGACGACATTTCTAGGCGTGTGTTGTGTAGTGTGTAAATGAGTGGAGTGGAGACATGAGAGTGTGAAAGAGAGAAAGAAACAAGGCTTTTTGTGTCGGTGTGAAATTGTAAATGGCTGATTTGGAGTAATTGTTAATTTGTCGTTACTTTGTTATTCATCTTATATTATGTGTTTTTTTTTGAATAATATCTTATATTATTGTTACTTTTTCTTTTCTTTCTTTTGGTTTCTTAGTAGTTATTACTACACTATTGAATTTTAACGACAGAAGTATTTTTGATATCTGATTTACATATTACTATTTCACCATTACTGCATTTCTCTCAGCAAATTATATTGCCATAAATGACACCAAATACAATTTGGATATTGCACAACGGTAAAGTCATTTTTTTTATCATAAGTAAAATGTGCATACATGTATGGTTGTTTATTTTGGGTAAAATAAAAACTTAAGTAGTAGCGGATACGAATTGAGTAAAAGTTTAAGTAACAAAGTATTCCAGATCCGTAACAAACGGATAATTGTTACTACCCACCTTACAAAGTTTGAATAATTCGGATGTGTTCGCTTCGGATTGAAGTCCCAGCCCAAAATTCACAAATCTAAGGTGGTCCATCCAACACCTAAGTATCAAACTCTAGTGCAAAACATACTAAATAAATCTAGTTTCTATGAAACAAACGTAACAAAATGAAGATTGGATGACAAAACGTAACATAAAACTATAGCAGTACTTATCGGAGATTTAAGAATGAGAACAAAAAAAACCCACAAGAATACATTGGTCCATGACGAATATGATGCAAAAAAAAAAAAAAAAAGAAGATGAAAGTTGCAAGTTGCAACTCAAATGTTTGGATGTTTTTGCTTGTAAAAGGAATATTATTCTTCATAGATTCCTTTTCTCACCCTTCCCAATTTTCATCTTTAAATTTCTCAAGCTGTGTAATGCCATCCATGATTTTGGATATCACATTTTTACAGTATAACAATATATATTATTAGGTTTTCAAAATAGATCTTGAAAATGTGTTAAAGATTTCAACAACTCTATAATTAAGACGCAGTTTTGTTCCTCCTAAGTCCTAACGTGCAATTTGTATCAACTGAAGCTAAAACATGTAATATCGGTGAAAATAGAATGGTCTGTCTTCCTCATTCTATCAACATAATTGAAATCGAAGTTCTATGAAATTATTTTAACCCATTGTGCCACACTGCCACTATTTATTTATTTTGATAAAAAGTTTTCACACTGCCATTATTACGAAAAAGAAATTCAAATTCACACCGACACAAAAACACAAATACTTTTTTTTCATATAGAACTAGGGTTAGACAAAAGCGGATGCCTATCAATTTTATTTTTTGTCTCATTAGCTTTGCACCATATTCAAATTAAATATTTCCATTTCGCTTAGGCTGCTTACTCACACAACCTCAACAAAAGGATTCAAGTAGTGAGTATTTAGAGGAACACAAGTAATTAGGAGATACAAAATAGATTAGAAAGGAAAACGATAATCATTGAAATATGGAGAAAGAAAAAGCTTTCAATGTGAATGGTGATTATTTAGAAATATTAAAAGGAATAAAATATATATATATTGAATATTATCAAACTAGTATAAAATAATTATTTAATGTAAAAATAATATTTGAACTTAAACACAAAATTAGTGTTCAGCGAGACTTGTTCCACCATTAACGACAGGGAAATGAAATCCATTGTTTTCCACTTTGTTCACATATTTATGTAATGTTATTCATCAAATATTTAATTTAAGGCCCAAGTTGGCTGTATCTATTAAGCCTAATTAGATACATGCCCATTATTTATCATACGCTTGGATTCAACAAAATTTGATCTATATATCGAACTGATTTATAAACGAATTTTGGACACGAACAATAAGATATGTATGAAATTTTTTGTCACTGACTTCAGCAAAAAAAAAAAATGTAATTTACACATAATTTTACGCAGTCTTTTCTAGAAATTTGACTTTCTGCTGTCTAGATTCAGAAAACATTTATATCCAGCATTGAAATCTCGTTTAAGCAGTTGAATATTTATAGTACTCTTAAATGTGATAGAAGAAAGAAAAATTCCATGTGAAGATTCTTAAGTGCAAGAAAAAGGAAAACAAAAGTTTGACGAAATTTGAAAAGTCAAAATGGAGTGGACAAGTGGCATATGCATAGAGACTTAGGGTTAAAAGACTTAGGTCGACCGTGAATGTTCCCGGGTAAGTACAAGTTGGTACAACTCATTTTTAAGGGTTTTTAGTTTTATTTCTATTTGAACAAAATCTAGTCTGCGCTACAATCGTACATGTTTATTTTAAGTTATTCCATTGTTTTTCTTTTAAAAGAGAATGATTCTGCAGAATTATATTTATACGATTGTTTTTAATGTTTCAATAAAGTTTTCAAAATCTATTATTTTTATAAAAAAAAAATTGTATCTATATTAGTATGGTAGACTCATAAGTCCTAAACTGATCTTGTAATATATCTAACAAGACACGCAAGTTAAGATCGATCAAAGCAAATAGTTTTTTTTTGTTTGTTATAAAAGAAATAGTTAAGGCATTTAGTATTTATCCAGAATCGTTTAGATTATAGCAATATATTTGTGAAGACCGTGCAATGTTTCTTTTTTGTTAAACACTTAAATTGTATATTGTAGCTACTAAATATAATCGGTATACTGATTAGTGATTACATAATATATTATAACAAAATGTTATCATTAAAAAAACTTTTTCAATTTCTTCTTAAGAATAATTTATCTAACTTTCTTTTAGGTTCTTTACAGATGCTAAAAGCAGATAAAGGTATGAGAATTTTCCACATACACATAAACATTATTTGAAGGAAGAGGCAAAAAAAGTCAAAAATCTATATACATGCAAAGCTGGCAGATAGACTTTGATAGATTAGAAGGAGAAGACTTTTATAGAGATTGGTGTTATGTGAGAATTATAAAGAAGAGCAAGTTGGTACTTTCTTTTAAGACCAATGACCCATCTTCTTATTTTGTTTATAAGTTTAGTCATATAAAGTATAAACTAGTTAGAATCACATGTAAGACATAGCATTTAAAATATCTATGCCCAAAGTCTGTGTCGTTATCATACCGATATTTGGCACCAAATAATTAAATAGAAACAGTAGAATTAGAACTAAATGCAAAGTTGCAATAATAAATTATTTTTATGTTATGAGTCTAATGAGTGATCTTGATTGTACGTTTTTATGTAATATGCACCCGTATGGCCGTATCAATGAATCAAATGTGATTTTATGCACATATGAACGTAGCAAAACTTCTAGAAGTATATTTAAGATCCGTAAATTTTGAGAATACTCTAAAAGTATATCTAAAAAAATTTGTTTAAAACGAAAGTCTCTAAATAAATCCGATTTTTTCTATATTTGTTGAAATTTTGAAAAGAAAGAAGAAAAAGACAATATTTCTATATCATTACTTAATTAAAATCTGAATAAAACTCTAAACATAAATAGATTATTTATAAGAAACACACACAAAACCCTTAGAAACCCCTAACCATAATTTTTTTTGAATAGAAAAAACCCCTAACCATAATTAAAAAACGATAAGTCGATAACTACTAAAACCAAAAACATATAAGAAAAACAATACCTTATTTTAATCTAAAATCTACGCTACATAATGTCCATATCTAAACCCTTCAACGTCGCTAAAATATTGCAAGCTTTGTCATATCGAATCTGAACCTTTCTAAGTTATTGACTCGTCGTGCTTTCGGATTAGTTTGTCAACGCTTTGTTATTTTTATTTCTGAAACCTTTCTTAGTTATTTATCGTTATTTTTTTCATGGCTATACCGCGCGCATATAAATACAAAAAACTGCGACTTTGCTTTTGACGTCTCCGACCTCTTCTAAGTTTGACTATTCGAAGATTATAAGGTTATTTAGCTTTGGACCAAACAAACAAATGGTTGTTTATTTACTTTGCTCACGACTACTTCCACTATATAAAGTGAATTATTTGCTTGATATTAGTTTCAACAGCTTTCACTTACGAACTACTATTAAAATACTTGAAAAACTCACATGTATTTTAGAACAAGATAATTACGTAATTGTACAACCAGAGCCAAAAACCTACATTATAAATCTTAATTGTCATTTTAACTGCGATATGTAGTGTTGGACTCCGTCAAAGTCACCGGCGGAACATGTAACATCATATGGTGTCTTAAAATTGTCGGTCCGTGAATATATTACCCTATATTATTTATAGATGTGTGTAAGTGTCTAAGGAAAATATATACATTATATTATATATTAGTGAATAAAATCAACATTTGTGTTATGCGTCAACAAATGATACTGAAAATATAATTGTTTGACTTTCTAATATCCACGCAATAATTGGCTTTTGTGTTGGCAACAAAAAAGTAAAGAAAACTCAACTTAATTTTGACGGTGAAATAGAGTAAAAGTTACTTCGTTTAATTGTAACTCCAACTCCAAGTAGCCTGGTTTATAGATGTAATTCCTATTACTTTTTTGATAAAAGTAATTCGCATTACTTTAGGTAACTTTTTAAATTTATAATTTAATTATATACATAATGTGTTAACTATATATACGAATGTACAATTAATAATTTCATTTAATGATGAAGTGCGGAGGAATAGAGGTTGCAATACAGTATGTTGCAGAGCTTAATTATCTGCAACAGACAAAAAGATCTCCTAACTAAAATATCTATAAATTTGTACATATATACAAAATTACAAATTAATGTAAGATTTATTAATAATTAAGCAAATATTACGAGTCGGTGGGACATTGACACGACTTATTTTAATTCTTGTTATAGTCAACATACAGTATTTGTATTTTATCCTTCTCTTTTGTTGACTTGGTCGCATTTTTCATGGGTTCATCTTGTTACCGTGAGTCTATATATTAAGCTAATCACATAATGCATTTTATAAATTTCATGTTGGTACCACAACATTTTATAAATTACACAATGCAATTTCTTCGCACCTTATATAGATTAATTTTCAAATATAACATAAAAATGTTTCATTGTTAATTAAAATCTTTCGCATTCTGTAGTTGTAGTTTAAAAGACAAAAAAAAAATTATATGTTTTTCATAATAAAATAAGTATAACTAAAATTTTACATATTGTTTTAGACTAAATTAGAGAAAATTAATACTATTTCACAATTTATGAATAATTGTATACTATTTTCTTAAACTATTTTTATAATCTATTTTCTTAGTTAATATTATTTTAATCTATAAAATACTAAATTTTAAAATACTTTTATAAAATATTATAAATATTTAATACTAATTTTTATGTGAAATATAATTTTAAATTAAAATAGCATTAAAATATATATTTTACTAATATATTAAATAAAAAATTAAAAATTTAGGGCCCTAAAATATGTTTAAAATTTGGGGGCCCTAGAAAAATGACTTATTTTCCCATACATAGTCACGCCTCTGAAAATGTTGTGGTCACTTATTTGATAAATTGGTTAAGAAAATTAAACTAGTTTCTTACAGTAGATTCAATCATTGAGACACTAATCTATGTGGTTTATTTACAGATCACAGGAGTGATGAGTGTAGCTACAAAATTACTTATATTAATTACCAATAGGTTTGTCCAAGACTACAACCCCGGTTCTTGTATTCGATATGGGATATGTATTATCTATTTAGGAGTAGTTAAAACAAAAACAGCGAAACATTATAAAAATAATCTAAACCTAAAATCATTTTGTAAGAAGATCAAAATAAATTCAAACAAACTGAGAATTGTTTTCATATATTTGGCTTTTTGAAAACAAAAAAAGATTATACAAAATTATTAAATCCGGCTGAGCCGGTTCAGACTGAATTATCCTGCAATCCGAAGACATACCCGGTTCAGCATCTAAGGGTAATAAAGTCTTTCAGTGTCTTTCGTCTCATCTGATATCACATTCTCAAATATCAACCAATGGGACGAAACTGCAGACAGAGATGGTGGAGTCCACGTCTTTGTGTTAAAAGTTAGTCAACAAAAGCAACTTCGAGTTAACATGAGAAAGAAACTAGCCTAGCTCGTGAACTAATTAGCTTAATTGTTATTTAATGACTAATTGTTCGTGTTTTTTTTTTCAGTTGTCTATTGCAATTATTAATTCGTGGAAAGGTATGTTATCAAATACTAGTAATGCAAATAAATTGCATGTGAAATTCATAGAAATTGTTATATATATGTTGGTCATGAACTTTCTCTACGCCGATGTTTTTTTTTTTTTTTTAATTCTCACCTAAGTAAAGTCCAATCACAATCAATTAATGTATTTAGTTAGTCGTAGGAGATTGAAATATACATATAAGTGGGTTCTCCAATTAGCGTGGTTTACGTGTGAACAGAAGACAACTTGACGAATCAGAACGTATAAAACGCGTGTTATCTACGTGGCAGAAAGTTCTTTATCACTGCAAGAAAAAACTATTAAAGATATAAAATTTGATTTTCCTTTTTACTTTATTATTTTGTAATCGTGAACCAAAAAATGATAAATCTCTGATTTTTTCAAGTTAAATATTTTCAAAATGATTTACATACAATACACCTGCAGCTGCCACGCCTTTTCTTAGATAAGAGCATAGGTGACTATGTGTAGGAAAATAAGGCATTTGCTTCCAAATTTTAAACATATTTTAGGGTTTCAAATTTTTAATTTTTTGTTTAATATATTAGTAAAATATGTATTTTAATGCTATTTTTAATTGAAAATTATATTTCACATAAAAATTAGTATTAAATATTTATAATAATTTATAAAAGTATTTTAAATTTAGTATTTTATAGATTAAAATAATATTAACTAAGAAAATAGATTATAAAAATAGTTTAAGAAAATAGTATACAATTATTCATAAATTGTGAAATAGTATACAATTATTCATACAATTGTATTTTTATAGTATAACATTATAATTATATTTTTATAAGTTAAGAAAATAGTATAAAATTATTCATAAATTATGAAATAGTATTAATTTTCTCTAATTTAGTCTAAAACAGCATGTAAAATTTTAATTATACTTATTTTATTATAAAAAACATATAAATTTTTTTGTTTTTGTCTTAGGCCTCTAAAACTCTCTAGGCACGGCTCTCGGTAAGAAGCATCTTTTTCAACTATGAATAAATATCTTAATTCTACAATTTTAATTTCCTTACCAACAAAAAAAAATATCTAATAATAATGCGTTTTGGGCCGCCACTTGTACCCGAGATGTTGAAAGCAAGGAAATTATTTGGTGGTGCAGCACTGCAGCTAAATTCCAAAATTATATTTATGGGGTTATTTGTCTTAGTTCTATATTGTCATATTGAACGTATTATCGTGGTTATTTTCAGAGTTTTTTTTTTAAATATATAACTGTTGACTGTTGTAACCAAAAAGAAAAAAAAAATCCTTCGAAGCATATAATTTTAAATTATTTTTTTCGTTTTAAGTATAATTAGATTCTTGATGCAAAACGATACTAATTCTTAAACTTAGTTGTATTTAAGTAGTGTATAGTCTCTGTCAGTAAGGAAAACATAACCAATATTACAATAGTTAATTCTATGTGTAGTCAATTTTTTGTTTTTTGTATAATACATACCAACTAGATAGTGAAACTAAATTTATTTTGGTCACCAACATAAAATTTGTCGGGTTTAAAATCTAGTGACAATTCGGAGACGATATTTATATAAATCATTAGATTACATGTATTATTGGACAACTCTTTTACTTATAAACTCATTTTCCTTTGGAAGTATACTATGGCTCATTGCGAAGAAAATAATCAGCATCATCCGTATCTGATTTTTATAAGATAAACTAACTCGCTCTAACTCGAGAACTTAGATATTGAGTTATCTCAAACAGTCAGACTTAGCGAAATAATATAAAAGAACAATGAACAAGAGTGCATAACCCACACATATTTAATAGATATGATATTATCCATTTGAATATTAGATATATTTTACTTGATTAATTAAACCCGTTCATGTGACGAGATCGACCCTTATAAGAACGAGAGATTCGATTTCGTCATGAACCCTTATCTGTTCGCAATTGTCTTTTTTTAGCAATATGCGATTATCTTAATAGTTTCCATTTTTATAAATGCCATAAATATCTGTCACTTTCATTTTTTAAAAATAAACTAAATCAAAATATGTGTATGTGTGTGTTTGTTGAACTGACGATCTGAAACTCGGACTTATAAACAAATAAAAAATTTAATTGTAGCCGACGTGATTATGTTTTCTAAAAGAAAAACGGTACCTTAGGTTGTTAGATCGGATTATCGGAATGAATCAGCATTATTCATGCAATTAAAACATTTTTTTTATATACACAGTATATACTTATCTCTCTAACTAATATAGCAACAGTTGAGAGTAACCACAAGGTCCACAATCTTTTGTAGTTTTATCACAATTTCTTGCATGTACCGATTTTTATTTTATTTTAAATAGCATGTATGGATATATATGTCCACAAAAATTATATAAAAAAAATTGATTATTCAGAATTATGAAAGTATTACAGTGTCTATCGATATGTCCACACAACATATTCAAAACATTTGTGTAACAGTATTAAGCAATGTGTATAAATATTTTTATGATAGGTCAATTTCTTTCAGTTCCTAATTCCAACTGTGTCGGCCAAATAGTACCTGGACCGGCCGGTTAGAAAACATTAAATTTTTAAAAATTATTGAATTAACTATGTTATATATTACGTGGCATATCGTTGGTAGATGGAGATTAAGATGGCGCAGCCATGGCCCATGAGCTATCTTAAGTCATTCTAACTAAAGTAATTATATTAGTTAATCTCAAACCGAAAGCGTTCTATGTGGCACCAAACATAAACTATTATTTGAAAATATTATCATATATCCCCTAACGATAATCGTGATGACTATAAACTAATCTAAATATATTTACATGTAGATCAACACTCGCTTTTCGCATATATTTAGTTATTTACTTGAGAATGAAAAAATAACGTTGTGATGATTCGACGATTTACTTTACTTTAACCAAAAAGAATGTTCCTAAACATATCACCAACGAAAAGTTACATAGTTAGTTGACTACCCTCGTCAGATTATGCTGTGGAGATCTTAAGGAGGATATATATATGTTTAAAGAAGTAAAAGAACCATAAGTATTAACCGATAATCACTTGACATCGTCGAAAGTAATTTTTTTTTTTTTTTGATAAAACATCATCGAAAGTTCGGTATTATATTAGATGTTTTATATTTTTTTTATTTGTTTAATTTTATTTAATGTTTTCAAGATTTTATGTAGAAAATTAAATTGATATATTTAACTTTTGTGATCATTTATATAATTCAGTATTTTAGTATTGGTTAAATTGCTTAAACTAAATATTATTGAATGTTTTATAGTTTCTTAAATCTCGTGCTTAGTTAAAACATACTTATAATAAACTAACAAATAAAAAATAGAAACCCCTATATGTTTTGATATTAGAGCATTCTCAATGGAAATATCTCACAAAATTTCTCATCCATAAAAATATTAATAAAATAATAGATAATAGTTTTTAATGGTAAGAATCTCTCAAAAAAGTTAAAAGACTCACTTATTTAAGAGATATTTAAGAGATTATGAGAGAATCTCTAATCTTTTTTTGAGAAACTCTTATAATTAAAAATTAATATTTATTATTTTACTAATAATTTTATATGAGAGATTATTCTGAAAAACTATGCAATGCTGTTGCTCGTAGATATTTTTTGGTGTTATTGTCAAGCGTTGGAGTTCATATTTCAAAAGCTAACCAAAACAATTAGCTTTAAGTTCAAAACAATTGACGTTTTTTTTTTTGGGTGCAACCTTCGTTTTACAGAAAACAAAATACTTATTTAAAAGTCAAAATTAATTATATGCCATCACTTCTCTTACTTTTGAGATATGGTTGTGGATTGATAATTACGTAGTTAACTAACTAATAAAACCATCAACAGCTAATCCAAACAAAAACCATCAACAGCTAATCCAAAAGTAGAATTATATATAACTTCTTCTGGTCTTCTGGACATCGGTCCCTTATTGTATCCAGAGACAAAGAAACTACGGCTACTTTGACAAATTATAAACTCTAGGCCTTAATTAATCCATCACAATTCTACTTTTTGTTAGCCTAACTCATTCCAAAACTTTTTCTTTTATTTTCTGCAAGATAAATTTCGTTTTTAAAAAATTATTTATGAAATTTTTGTCAAGTTTTCACTCATTTCACTATATTATGATTTCAGTGTGGTATAATTTATGGAATTGTTGAAAGTATATATTGTAAGACATTAATTAATATTCGCGTATACTCAGTATCAAAAACATTAAACTATTAGAAACATGTTGTTCTCGAAACTCCATCTAATACTACTAAACTAGAACTCTTGTCTTGTTTTTGCAGTTGCATGAATATTGAATACCAAAGCAAACAAATAGAAAATAAATTAAGACAGCATAAGAAACGGAATTGTTGAGTTGTATACAGGTAGGAATCCGAATTAATAAATAGGTTTGAAATGTATGAATAAGATGCAAAATTTTATACTCTCTCCGTTTCAGAATAGATGATGTTTTATCTACTTTATCTTGTTTCAGAAAGTTTGATGTTTTAATTTTTTTACTTTATTTTTATTAATAAATTGTAGATATCAAGATGTAATGATTGAAAAGAATTATGTTACTATTGGTTTATAATTATTAAAATAATTCTTGGTAAGAGAAAATAATATATATTAAAAAGTAATGATTATTTTCTTAATTTGTGTAAAATATCTTTAACATCATGTATTCTGAAACAGAGGGAGTATAAAATAAGATGGAAAAAATATTATTATATTTAGGATAGTAAAGTTATTACAATTACTCCTCCAGCCAAATAAGTTGTTACCACTCTTCAGTTAGGAGTAACGTTTTTACTTTACTTTGTAGTGTTTAAAATTTTATCAAATTAAAATTATATTTGGCCTAAATTTTTTAATATAACTATTAATTATTTTTATATTGTCTGATGAAAATTCATAAGAAAAAGAGAATAAAATATTACTTTATTATTACCATGCAAGAATAAACAATACATTATATTTGTGTATTTGCTTATATTTTCTTATGCAAATTATATTCTATAAAATTAACCAAAATAGTCAGTTACATTTTAATATAGAAAAATTTGTAAATAAGAAAATAAGAATTCATAAAAAGCTATTTCAACATATTCAATGTGAAAGTTAGGAACTAGGAAGTTAAGAAAAGTTACTTTCGGACAGAAAAAAATATATCAACGAATTGACAAGCTAATGGGGCTAAAGGAGTAAAGGACCAAGTTGAGGAAAAATGGGGTCCACCTGTAGACCAATAACAATTCGTCCGTACCAATAATATCTATTATATTAAATCTATGTTTGGTTGTTTCATTTTTATTAGCATCATATATTATTTATACTTAACCTTTTAGTACTGTTATCTATTTTGTTTCTCTATAAATCACAATATCCAAGGTTTTCTACCTCTTAATATATATATATAGTTCTGCCACTCTTTTCACAACAAAACAGCTTCTACTATCTTCGCACAATCAAAAACATATGCAATAACATAAATCCCAAACAATAATTAACAGAACATATAGAAGAAACTAGCTAACTTTATTATAAAATGCTAACCTGAAAATTATAAAACAACTACAATCGAAAATTTCTCTCTTCTATAATCATACAGGTTATACTACTTAAGTAAATTTACTATATCACAATCGAATTTTCCGCAATCAAATTTGGAGCTCAAATATTTAGAATGTTAGAATCATAGCAAGAAACATAGATGAGCCATATCTTTCTTACGGAGACAAATTCCATAAGAAAATAAAGCTAAGTGAGCAACAAGTGCCACGTGACACAGCATACTTAAATTTTTCTATAGAAATTTCAACCATCTCATATGTTTTTATTTCCTTTAGTCGCATACCCATTTTTTTTTTTTTTTGATAAACGCATACCCATTTTAGAACCATTTAAAAATTCTACACTCAAAAAAGTTAGGTCGAATTTGAAAAATATGTTGATAGTGATTTTCTATTTATTAGCTGTCTATGGATCTACGTAGTCGAAAGTTTTCAGCGTTTTGATTTTAAGTGAATCGGTTTTTAAAAAATTGATCAACAAACAAAATTATTCAAATGGTGGTTCAGACGGAAAATTTAATTTGTATATACATTAATTAAAGATGAAAACAAATATATGAATTTCTTTTATTTGACCCCCCAAAAAATCTATTTTCGAAAATTTTCTTGAAGAATTATAAACTAATCAATGCTTACACGTTCGACAGACCCCCTCGTAATATTTAGCTATTTTTTGCATTGACTATATCAATAGGTAATCACAGGACTATAAAATTGTAAATTCAGATCTATATTGTACCACCAAGTTAAATTTTGACTAATATCTCTTTAATTGTTCAATAACAAAAAAAAAGGAAAAAAAAACAAAAGTAATTGTCCTGCTGTCAAGAAATGCCCATATTATTATTCATCCACACAAAACACGTACGACCATCCCTCTTGGTGATTTGTCATTGGCCCACTTCCCATCCTAGTGGATCAAATTGATACTAAATAATAATAATAAATAACAAGAATTCAAATAGAAACCGGCAAATCAATAAATAGATAAAAAAATAAAAGATATATAAATCGCCAACATTTTCTATTGGAGCAGGGAGAGCCAATAAAAATCGTATCTCACGATTTTTTGCAGTGCTCTAAGTGGTTCCCTGCAAACAAAAATGAAACCTAACTAATGGTAGACGAATACTTTGGCAAAGCAACAAAAATATCAGATAAGATCGTAAGCTATCTACATCACTAGTTAATTATTTTCAAACCATATTAATATAATGCATTTATATTTATGAAATTAAATCACACAAGAATTCATTTTCCGTAAGAGTCAAACACAATGAGAGCCGCGAATTTAATTGGATTTATTATTACCAATATAAATATTTTTGATGTTGTCGGTCGTTGGTTAAGTGTTGATTATTAATGTAAATAAGAAACATTCGCAATTAAAACCGTGTAACATTACGTACACTCATTTATTAGAAAAACTATTATAAAATGGGATAGTTACAAAAAAAAGGCCCAGCAAAAAGAGAGAGAGAAGAAGCTCGATCGTTTATGGTTTTGGAAATTTTCGAGTGCATACATATACGGACGATAATCCAGATAGCAATACACATATTTCTATAAAAAGAAACTTAGGATAAGATTGAAGAAAGAAGAAGAATAAAAACATTTGAAAATGTAAAATAACTCATAAGACAGAATAAAAGAATATATCATGCTATACATATTATAATTGACTAAACAATTATTTGTAACCAAAAAATGATCATCATTGAAGTTTGAAGAATAACAATCAGATTTAGAGAGAAAAAAAATTGAAAGAGAAACTACATTTAGCATCTGTAGAATCTTAACATAATTATCAAATCTAATAATTTGTTATTTATTCTTAATTCTTATAGTTATTATCGTTACTATATATATTATACTTATTTGATATAAGCATCAAAACTGAGGGGGGATGAACTTCACTAAAATGATGTCAATTTCTCACGTGGACCCTTTATTCAGTGATGGCCCACACATGGGTCCTACTTCCCCATGCACACAGCCCACAACATATTCATTTCTATATTTGTTAGTATACTCATTTTCCTTACATAAATAAAATAACGTATATAAATAAATATCCCAAAGGATTCTTGTTCATGTGTTGTTTCTACTATTTTAACAGTTGATGATGAATTGACCTAAAATAGTAACCTAAATTAAATGCAAATTTCGTATATTTTTTATTATTATTAAGCTTTATTTGCAAAATGTTTCCACGAAGCTTCCTTTGGGTATTGAGTTGACCCATACACACATTACACACACCCATATTACATCCCATACACCTGCCCATATACTATAATTTACTCCCCTGAAACACGCATTGTACAAATATATACTATATTATTTTCTTTGTTACTAAATAAAAAGTGAAAATAAAATAATAATATCATAAGTGACACTTGCTGTTTCTTATTTCCCTCTCCAGCATTCTCCTTCTTTATATATATATACACACACATACATATATACACACACCACACAACACAACACAACACAATATAACATACTCTCTCTGAAATTACATTTCTCCATTGTTTCAAAACTCAAATCAAATCCATAAAAAAGTTTAAAAAAAAAAAATGGAAGTGAGTAGCGTAGACGAGAGTTCAACGAGTACAGGTTCCATATGTGAAACTCCGACGCCGGCGAAACCGTCGGGAAAGTCGTCGGTATGTCTATACAGGATGGGAAGCGGATCAAGCGTGGTGCTAGATTCAGAGAACGGCGTAGAAGCTGAATCAAGAAAGCTACCGTCGTCTAAGTACAAAGGCGTCGTGCCACAACCTAACGGAAGATGGGGAGCTCAGATTTACGAGAAGCATCAGCGCGTGTGGCTCGGGACATTCAACGAAGAGGACGAAGCTGCTCGTGCCTACGACGTGGCTGTTCACCGGTTCAGAGGCCGAGACGCCGTCACGAATTTCAAAGACGTGAGGCTCGATGAAGGAGAAGTCGAGTTCTTGAATTCACATTCGAAATCTGAGATCGTTGATATGTTGAGGAAGCATACGTATAACGAAGAGCTTGAGTAGAGTAAACGACGTCGTAACGGTAATACGGTTAGGACAACGACGATGATGTTGAATAACGAAGGTGTTTCGACGACGGAGTTTAGATCGGCGGAGCCTCTATTTGAGAAAGCGGTTACACCAAGCGACGTTGGGAAGCTAAACCGTTTAGTGATACCGAAACATCACGCGGAAAAACATTTTCCATTACCGTCAAGTAACGTTTCTGTGAAAGGTGTGTTGTTGAACTTTGAGGATGTTAACGGGAAAGTGTGGAGGTTCCGTTACTCGTATTGGAACAGTAGTCAAAGCTATGTGTTGACTAAAGGTTGGAGTAGGTTCGTTAAAGAGAAGAATCTACGTGCTGGTGATGTTGTTAGTTTCAGTAGATCTAACGGTCAGGATCAACAGTTGTACATTGGGTGGAAGTCGAGATCCGGATCGGATTTAGAAGCGGGTCGGGTTGTGAGGTTGTTCGGAGTCAACATTTCACCGGGGAGTTCAAGAAACGATGTCGTAGGGAACAAGAGAGTGAACGATACAGCTGAGATGTTATCGTTGGTGTGTAGTAAGAAGCAACGCATCTTTCACGCCTCATAACAACTCTTCTTCTTTTTAAAAAAAAAAAAAATTTTTTTTTTTTTTAGTTTCACTTTCGTTTCTTTTATTCGCATCGGTTTCTTCTTATTTGCCAAAGGTTCATGAGTTGTTTTTGTTGTATTGATGAACTGTAAATTTTATTTATAGGAAATGAAAAGTAATTTAGATCGACCGATACGTCTTAAGAGTTTTAATTAATAGCATGAGAATGTTTTTTTCTTTTCTATATCAAATATATTATTACCTTGTTTCTTTTCATTCCATGTGTATGGGAACTCGTATCTATTAGTGTTGGTTGCTTGTGGTATTTGGTGAGTTTTGTATGAAGGATATATATACTCTGAACAAATAGTATAAGCAATGCTCTAGCAAAAAGTCGACAAATGTGTATGTGCTGTTAGAACATTATTTTCCGACAAATGACTGCAACATAAACCCAGTTTGTAGACTCTGCATCTGCATATATATATAATCATAGACCAGAGACTCCGATCCACATAACAATTTTCGCTTTCTTTAAATCAATGCACAAATCTCATAGTCTCTAAACAAACTTTTGTAAGATATTTTATGAAGCTTCGGATAAATGATTTGCTAGAGATTAATAATGCTGCTGTTAAATAACATATTTTATGATGTCATGTGTATATCAATTTATCTGTCAGTCTTTTTTTCAGCATATCGCAGTATAATCTACCTATTTGTTACTAAAAATGTTTTAAAATATGTTTCTTTCGAAATCGTTTACGATACATGAGTTAAAGTTTTTTTTTTTTCTTTTTGATAAAAGGGTTAAAGTTTGAGCATATTATAATCTAAAAT